>JACXGJ010014640.1:0-14552 GCA_016801105.1 Esox niger
AACCTTAATTTAAACCACAGTCGACACTGTATTTCTGATAATTTTGATGCTATTTTAATAGACAATAATAATTGCTTTTATTTTGAAAACAAGGACGTTTCTAAGTGACTGTGAGAAAGCATGTGCTTTCCTGATAATACAGGTGTATTTTCGTTTGGTTATCTTGTTAAAGAACACAACACAGAGGAATTTTTATTTGCTACTATCTGTTATTTGAGGGGCCCTAGACAACCTGATAATGTGTGTTTGTGGAGCCAGAAACAAGAGGAGACCCTATAGGTTTAGGATATAAAATACACTTATATGATTGGAAGATGGACAGATAGTGGAGGGGATGAGCTGAAGGTTTGGTCTTATATAAATATGCTGTTTAAGACATAGACATTTGAGGAAGCACGAGAAGCCACATCGAAAGAAGGGCTGAAAATCTAGGAAAGGCATGTAGAAATTGTTTTGAATAAACAACAAAGGATACTTCTCCCCCTGACTTGGATCCTTTGTTTCTTTACAAAAGAGCCCGAATCTGACAGTAACCCCAATTCTCTGAAGGGTAGTGCATATGAATGAACAATTGTGTATTATAAATGTGTTTAGTGCAAATTTGATAGCTTTCCTACAACTTTATAAGATGAGCACAGAAGCATTTATCAGGAGGAATTTGGCCTAGAAGGGTTTAGTTTTTGCTGTCATTTCAATACAAACACCAACCTACAGAAGTGTCTGTGTCAGCTGTTGTTGCTCTTGGTTATCAAGGTCTGAAAATGTTTCTGGTTCATTCTGTGTTACTCATGGTAAAGCTGTAGATAGTTATGGTAGGGCTCCAGGTGGTGGTTGTGATGTGGTTTTGGTGGGGGTAAGATGTAGTTACAGCAGCCATTAGATGTGCTGTCAGACGTGGGAGCAGTGTAGCAAGAGATAGTGTTGACGTTTTGGAGGTGGGACAAGTCCAAAAGGTGGTACAAGGACCTCAGAAATTTACTGGGGAAGAAAGGAAATCTTTCTCCACAGAACTCCCCAGTTATTCAAGATGTCTGTCCATGTTCATTATGGTGAAAGGACCAAATCTGTTGTGGTCTAGTTCACCCCCCTTTCACTGCTGGCTCCTGATTTTTTATAGAAAAACTTTAAAATAAGTCACCTTCCAATTGTAAAATTATTGTTGATTGTGTTACCAGTAAAACAACATCAATAACTATGCAAATCACCTACATTTTAATATTTTGTACTTTCATGATGTTCGCAGACCTAAAAAATGTAAGAAACACTATCTGACAGCAATGCCAAATCCCTCCTAAAAACTTCATCTTGGAGATAAATGCTTCTGTGACATCTTTATAAGAAATCTATAAAAAAAAATCCACAAGACACTTTTTTAAATCATAGTATATAAAAATAGTGTTGAGAATTACTACTATAACTTCTCTAGAAAAGAAAATTCACTATGACTAACCGAAAACATTCATTGTGAAAATGTCCGTCTAGTGGTAGACATCGGTACTGCTCCATATACAGTAGGCTCGTTTACACTGCACCAGTTTTATTTATTATTCTAAAACTAGATCAACAGTATTGCAGTAATGTAGTTCTTCAAAAAAATATGTTTAATGTGTCATCATTATACATTGTGTGTTGTGGAAATATGCAACCAACTGCTTGTTGAGTCAAGTTTTGACCCTGATTGGATAGAAGTCACACCAGGGGGTCGCCCCCCCTTCCCAGGGACACTAAATGACCATTGTAAAGACAGATGGGCTCTATACTTACAGAACATATACAAGGCTATCTTCAGGTCAAACCAAGATCTCTTTAAAAGATTATCAGAGAGACCCATGATCTGTTAATTACTTGCTCACTGACCCAGATCCCTACAAGATCCCTTTCAGAAATGTGATGCATAAACAGACCTGTTCATTATTTTATATATCAAATATATGTTTCCACAAAATAAAACCAGTGACATTTATTTGTAATAAACAAATGTTGTTGAAAATGTGATATTTGCAAATAATCTCATAACAGTGAAATTGGATTTTAATAAGCCTTTGAAATACACAAAGAGGATTTCAATAAAAGAACTCCCAACTATGTCAGAAAGAATGAGGATGAGACCAACCACACAGCTGACTGAGGCATATAGAACTGTTAAAGAGTAGTTTGGTGGCCAAAACAACCTGTAGATTCAATTATTTCACATGCACTTCCATCTATAATGATTTAGAAACTAGTAGATCCACCGCCCGCGGGCTGATCAAACATTGAGTAAAATACTTAACAGTGGCCCTAAAGTGGGGAGAACAGTGTTTGCACCCACCTTCTTTCCTTGTTCCATTTTGACCAGCTGTCTCATAGCTTGAAGTAGTGAGGGTCTGTTGCATAGTTTATGGTGACATATCCATTATCCAAAGTAACACTACATGTTAGATAAGTGGTTTGGAGAGATAT
Organism: Esox niger; assembly: GCA_016801105.1. NCBI lineage: Eukaryota > Metazoa > Chordata > Actinopteri > Esociformes > Esocidae > Esox > Esox niger. The sequence goes on from JACXGJ010014640.1 coordinate 2,443, forward strand.
TCAAGTGCTGAGGTCAATAAGATCATCTTGATTACACACAGACCCAAACTGTGTTCAGTAACTCAGTTTGATCATCCATCAATCAACAGGGCACCAGTAAATAAGGGTATTTAAGATGAACCTATTATAGAATGTACGTTTATAATGTCCCGATCTTGCATTGATAATGAACATAAGATTGCGAAAACATTGTGAAAAAGTTTAACTTTCACGGTCTCTTTCACTCCAATCAGGTTTTATGACGCTAATTATATCAGTAACTATCGGTTACTATTGGTTACTGTTCTTGGTGTTGCTGCTTCCATGATGCGCGCGCATCGCCCTCTTGAGGTAACGTTTGTAAACACAGTAAAGGGTCTATGTAAACAATGCAAAATATGTGCTGCCTCTTTAAGGAAGGTTGAGATTCCAGTTTCACTGGTGTAGATCCAATCCAAGATGGAATCCGGACTGAACAACTACACTGAGCTTTAACAACTTCAGTGGAATAACGAAAGGAAAACAACGATAAGATATAGACACTCACCTTTATTATAAGCACAACAACCGTAGGACTCTTGGAAGAGTGAAGACAGAACTATGAATCTTCTGGTAATGACTCAGAACATTTCTAGTAGTTGATTGAATACACGTCGGCTTGCTAACGCGTTAGGCCAATGTAACCTGGCTGTCTTCTACTTTCCATGATATTCACGGATGACCGATTGTAGTTGATGAGGTGACATAATAACAGAAAAGCTATTCATGTATCCAGTGATAAAATGTAACAGCTAATGGCAACAGGAAGCGACCGAACTGTCTTAGCCAGCCATGTTGGCTTGTTCGTAGCCCTGCTAATTTCTTTAAATTAGCCTCATAGCTAGCTGACGAGGAAACATAAGGGTTAGGATGAACTGGCAATCTAGCTAGCCAGTTAACGTACTTGGCTCAATGGCAAATTTGCTAGCTCGTATTAAAACACTGGGAGTTTAATTGCTATAATCCCAATTGAACCAAGCTAATAATGCCACATCGGCTTAGTAGTAGTTACATATGGCTTCTAAAAACGTATATTGTAACTACTAATGACTACTAACTTAGAAACCATAACTAGCTAGTCACCAGAACATTATGGATGATAGCTAGCTACAGTAGTACAGTGATTTTTCCTAATACAAAACGAAGCTAAGGAGCTGATCAGATAGCTACTAGCTATATGCAGCTCTGGAAAAATTAAGAGACCACTGCACCTTTTTCTTTCCGTTCCAAAAAAGTTGAAAAGGAAAGTTTGCAGTGGTCTCATCATTTTAACACTTCTGTTCCTCACTCCAAACCTTCCTTTCCAACTTTTTTTGCAAAGGAAAGAAAAGGGTGCAGTGGTCTCTTAATTTTTTTTCAGAGCTGTATATTAGCAAACCATTTTTTATTAGCCAGACTGTGTCTCATGGCATGCTATTTAGCTGTACATACAGGTGTAGGTAGTACTGTATTAATTACAGAAATGTTATTTTTGCTTTTGGCAACGCTGCCAGCTACACAATTGTTTAACATTCACCATAGTAGCGGTACTGCGAATTTTAATACTTACTGCAGATACTTGGAATTTCCTCAACACAGTGCAAAATTCCATCAAGCTAACTAGCAAGCCTATGCCTAATAGGTCATACATGTAGTAACACGGATAGCTATGGTCACAGAAATTAATCAGACCCCTTTAAAGTCTCCTAATTTTTGTATTAGCCTATTGGCTTAATTTATAATTGAGTCATATAAATGTTGCCATCGATCTACACACAGTACCCCATAAGGGGGACATTTATTGATAGCGATCAGACCATTTGCCATGACACTGCTATTTGAGCTGAGATGTGGTCCCATGTACTTTTGACCATCTTTGAAATGTTTCCAGAACTTTGGATTGGGGTTTATATCTGGCAAATTCAATTGATTGTTTTTAGAAGGTACATATGTCTATATACACAAGGTCCTGCACTCCACATTGCATGTCAGAGTAAAAACCAAGCCATAAAATCCAAGGAGCTTTCAGTAGACCTCCAAGATAGAATTGTGTTAAATGCATCGATCTGAGGAAGGTTATAAAAAAATTGCATTGAAAGTTCAATAATAGTGAAATGGAAGAAATGCGCAACAGCAAAACTCTTCCAAGAACTGTCTAAACCAACTGGACAAGAAGGCCCTTGTCTGAGAGGTGACCAGTAATCCAATCGCAACTCTAACAGAGCTTCAGAGTTTCTTGGCAGAGATGGGAGAGCCTGTCAGAAGGACAACATATCTGAAGCACTCCATTAATCAGGCTTTTATAGTTGAGTGGTAAGACAGAACCACTCCTGAGTAAAATGCATATAGCCACCTGAAGGACTCAGAGCACAAGGCGGTAGAGTATCTGCTATGAAAAGACCAAAGTCAAATGATTTGGCTTGAATGCCAAGTTCCAAATCAGGCAAAAACATGTTACCGCTGTGACCTGGATAATACCATCCCTACAGTCAAGTATGGTGGTTGGAGCATCATGTTATTGGGAATTAATGGGCCATATTTGCGCCTGGACAATGTGGTCAGAAATGTACTTTTTGGGCCACAATGTCAAAACCATAGCTAGATACAGGTGTTTCTCTTTGTGTGACAGTTGTGTCTTTGTCACTGGTAACAATGATCATTTCAAGAGCTTTCATTTTAAATAATTCAGTCTGTTTTCTTCAACTATTTAATTATCTTCTGATCTTGGTATTATTTGTCCAGGTTTCAGATTCACAATTTGTTTTCTTCAGGTCTTTACAAGCCCTCTGTTCTCTTTAGGGCCATGATCCGAATTACTGGGATGTAACAGAATACCTACTACTAGGCTTCATTTGCGAAGCAAATCCTTACATTTGTAAAAGATAATTGTTTAAAACCACGGATGAATTTAAAAGAAATACTTTGACAAATTTCATAGTTTGACTGTTTGAATAGGGCATCCATTATACCTAAGATTTCTAGTGCCTAACTGATTACCACACTTGCCCATGGCTTCTCTTCTATAGAATGTGAAGGCGTGAGCCTTTCCCACAACCAGTCCAGCATGGACAGCTTTTTTAAGGCTGCCGTATGTGACCTGGACAAGCTGCTGGATGACTTTGAGCTCAATACAGGTAAGACTCCAATCATTTCAGTACTTGCAACAGGGAGACGGTTGGAAGGGTGTTCTGAAATGTTAAAAATAACAAGAAACCAGGCAAGCCTAGTTCAGCCGGCCCACAGTAGAAAGTGCTGCCCTCTCGAGATTTGAACCCGTGTCGCCCACGTGGATGGTTTCATTGTTAAACACTACCCCACAGAGCGGTATATTTTACGGGTGTCAGTATAACCTTTTGTGTCTGCCCTGAACAAATCATATTTTGCCAGTGGCCAGTTGAACAGCTAATTGGCCATTCATCTATGTTTATACAGTTAAACTGACTAATGTTTCTTAGTAAGTTTACTCCCACCACAAATAGCGTCTGTGAACTGTATGGCGTTTGCCACTTCATGTTTTAACAGCGTATTAGCCAGTAATGGGCTTTACTAGTATCTACTAACTTATTCTGGTCAAACCTAATTGTCAAGAATTGCTAGCGAGTCTGCCAAAGCAATTTTCTTTCATGGCAGAAGAAAGATTTTTTCTTTCAATGCATTAGTGTACTTTTTCTTTCATTCGTGAATGACATTGATACAATAACTTTCAATGAAGGTGACTATAACTAACTTTTTCATCAAGTGAAAAGACGAGAGATTCGTGGAATCTACTGTATTACCATACACTAAATAAAATGTATAAATGTTGTTGTTCTCAATAGATTCGGACTCAAGTCTTCCACGTGAGAGGCACTGTCTTTAACCACTACACCACGGCATTATTGACACCATTGAGCATTGTGTTAAACTGACTAACGTTTTTTATTAAGTATACCTCGACCATAGAGTCTATGAACTGTATGGCTTTTGCCACTTGCCGTTTCAACATCTTATTAGCCAGTAATAGGCTTACTTGCATCCAATAACTTCCTAGGAATAATCATTAGAATTGAGCAGTTGCTAATGAGACTGAAGATGAACTATTCCATGCCAGGAACAGTTGCAATATAACCTTATGCCGTTTTAGTTGAGGCTTACTATAACGTAACTACTGTATGTTGTAGCCAGGAAATGTGTTTGTCTATCCTGAACCAAAATGCATGCAGGGATGCATACTTCAAGAATCAGAAACAGTCCCAATGTAACTGTAAACTGTATTATTTCAGACTTACTATAATGTCGATACTGAAGGTTTTAGCCATGTTTTTGTCTATACAGAATAATTCATAATGCGTTCTTCGCAAGTTGGACTAGTTGCTTTGTTCTTTCTGCCTTCTAATCTTATGCTCTGTGTGAGATAAGAGTCATACCTGATTATGGATTATTTTTCCTTCCCTACCTACCAGATGACCACGACTGCAGATCAGTCTCTTTGCCTCCTTCCGCATATCCCGCCCACTCTCTGGGCCCCCAGGGGTTCCTTCCGGAACCCTCCACGGTTTCAGTTCCACGCTCTCTCCCTGATCTCAACTCCTTGCACTATGGCAATGCCCCCAGTTGCCCTGACCGTCCCGGTCATGGCGAGCGTGAGGCCAAGGAACGTCCTCTCACTGGGGTTGACCTGCTGTCCTCTGTGGACGGCCGGGTGGAAGCGAAGAGCTCAGCACCCCCTTGCCCTGACCGGGCGCTGAAGCCCGTATGTGACCTGGTTAGCGACACAGGCTTGGCCCACCTCCTCCAGGCCAACAGCCACGATGCCTTCAGCGAGTTAGATGATGTGGAGAGACAACTGGAGGAGGAGCTGCTGGTGGACTTTAGCAGCCCGGTGGTGGTTCTTCCCAGGGAAGCTGGGCAATGTCTGGGTCCCGGCCTTGGGAGGACTGGGGGGAGGGAGTCTCTGCCCGGGTCAGGTGAGGGAACGCTGGGGCTGGACTCGGATGGTTACTCGGCTTCTTTCAGCCTACTTGACGTGATTCTGCCCGCTGCTGCAGAGAGGTGCTGTGAGCCGTCAGATGCCCCCCCACTGAGGACCTCTGAGTCTGGGGAGACTGAGGGAGAAGAGGACAGGGACGAGGCTGTCACAGAGGTGGCTGATATCGACCAACGCTCAGAGGCCTCACCTGACCTGGACCGGCCCCCAGTGCTGCCTGTCGAAATGGATGCCCGGATGGAGGAAACTTCCTTGTGTGATGTTGTCACTGAGTCCAGGGTCGAGGCTCAGGGGTCCCTGGATCCGTCTGAGCTGACTGAAGCAGAGCAAGCGGGGGGCTGTACTGGAGAGGAACCCAACTTTGACCACTGCTGTGGTGGCGTGTCACCAATTCCCTCGGCCCTGTCCACGTGTGAGTCCCTGGGAGAGACCCCCAGAGGAGGGTCAGAGAAGAACGCTGGGGCGGCCCCAGCTGATACTGTCGAGGCTGAATTCCTGTCTGCCTCTGAGGTCCAGGAGGAAGTCACTCTACCAGAGACCCCCGGGACTGTGGCGGGGGCCCTGTTGCACCGCCCTGACCCACCACCTGACATGGAGGGCCCAGAGACAGGAAACCCAGCAGTCTCTGCTTCCCCCTCCTCTACGCAGCCACCAGAGGTTAGCCTTTCCCCTATGGAGGACTTGCTGGCCCCAAAGGCTTTTGCGTCTCCCGATTTAGGGCCCAGCCCAAGCCCGGTAGACCCACATGAGTTTGGCTTTGAGTACCTGCCGGAGAGCGACCAGGCCAGTCTGCTGGTGACAGATGAGGAGCTGGATGCGTTTCTCCGGGGTGAGACCCAGGGACAGGAGCACCAGGAGGTCCCTCACTGTAGGAGGCCCTTGGAGAACCTCCAGGACGAGGGCTTCTCTGAGCTCAACGGGGACCTGGAGGAGCGGCTGGTGGAGGAGGAGCTGCGGAGCTACAGCCGAAGCCAGGGGGAGGGGCAGGAGAGGGCGGAGGGGCTAGCCTCCCCGGAAAGCGACAGGACCATGTCAGCTGAGGGGAGTGCGAGTCCAGCCCTCTCAACGCCGTCCCAGGACCCCTCCAGCCCTTGCCAGACTGGCCCCATCCCCAGCCCGGTCAGTGACCTCCCACCACCCTACTATGGAGGGGCCCGGCCCAAACGGCTGCTCTGCCAGACCACCAGAGCCCCTCCGGCAACAGGGGACCACCAGAGACCAAGTAGCCCCGCGAACAGCACGGACGCCGGTGAGGAGATGGATCAGAGCCCCTCCCCTCCCAGCCCCAACCCTGCAGAGGATCCGTCCAGCCTGGGTGTGCCCTGCCCTAGTTACTCCCCAGCCGAGTGCTACGAGGGCAGCGGGTACGATGAGCTGTCCGAGCCTCCGCCCTACCCTGGCGAGCCCCCCGCGGATGGGAGCGGGTCTCCGGGAGGTCCGTTGGGGGACGATGAAAACGGGCTGGGGAGCAAACAGCCCCCCTGGGTTCCGGATTCAGAGGCGCCCAACTGTATGAACTGCTGGCAGAAGTTCACGTTCACCAGAAGAAGACACCACTGCCGGGCTTGTGGAAAGGTACCTAGTCAAATCGGCCTGTTTCTTCTACCTCTTCTCTCTTTTTAACAAATCGTTGCTTTTAGTGACGCTAAGAGAAAATATTTACTAGGGATGCACCGATTTGCTTTATTGAGGCTGTTAATGATTGCCAAAAGTTTTTTATCGGCCGTTATATTTTGGTCATTCTTCTTTTGGGGGGGGTTTACCACCTTGAGAAAATTGGGCCTATTCTTTTGACAAAATAAGCCTCTTGTTGTCTCATTCATTTGTCTTGAGCTGTGGGTCCCCCCTTATTGCTGTGGATATCACATTATAGCCTCCAGAACAGAACAGTTTTTTTCTCTTATTTACTCAGGGAACCCAAAAGAAAAATGACATTGTGGCATTGCGTTTATAATGCACGACAGTTGCCTGTAACTGAATCAAGGAATTCCAATTTAAATATGAGCAGTGTGGAGCAGTAGATGGCATTGACTTATCTACTGACTCTCCCTCAGTTCAGAGCTCGCTAACAGACCACCACAGAGACCCTTGCTTCCGTGCAGCGCATTATGTCATGACATAGGACTTTATAAACTGTGTTGTTTAAATCCTGATTGCTGATTGGCTGAAAGCTCTGCTTTACCTGACCCATAAACAGTGGGTATGACCAAAAATATTACACTGTCAATACATTCCAATCGCACAGGTTCCGGGATGTTATTACCATAGGAAACCTCAGAGGATTGGTATGGGGCTAATATGATATGACTGAGGGCCATATGTATTGACATCCTTGTTGTGTCCTGCCTTAGACCCTCGCTGTGAGATATTCGCCACATACATGATATTACAAAAAAAGATCAATGCCGCCATCCTCTTCTGCTATATATAGCTAGCTAACTCAGAACAACAGCTATGAGTCAGCAGTAATGCCTCCAGTTCCTCTATGATTTTCGTCTTTAAGGTCTGGGACTCCTGGGTGAAAGCCAGAGCTGAGGGTTTTACAGCCCCGGGCTTAAAGCAGCATTACAAAGGACTCCCAGGGGTTTTGCTTCAATAGGCTGCTTACTGGACACTATCTGGATATATTATATAATAGCAATGTATATGACCGCAATCTTTTCATTTATATGGCCAAATCCTGCACAGTTGAATGTATTGATGTTTTCTTGTACTGTACCTTCTTAGCTAGGCCAAGATTCGGGGGGGGGGGGGGTCTCACAGGTCAGACAGCGTGAACACGGGTTGGTGTAGGCGTTCAGTGTGGAGTTCTGGGGTTGTAGTCTTGTAGTGCAGCGGCTGTCTCCTGCCTGACTGCTGTCTTCCAACCTTGGTACAGGTGTACTGTGCTGTGTGCTGCAACAGGAGGTGCAAACTCAAGTACCTGGACAAGGAGGCCCGGGTGTGTGTCATCTGTTTCGAGGCCATACACAGAGGTAACGCCCACGTCTCTGTGGTTTCATCTACTGGCCGTACACATCAATGTAAGAAGGCGATATGTGTACGTGTGCTGTCTGCTAGTGTGCTGTCTGCTAGTGTGCTGTCTGCTAGTGTGCTGTCTGCTAGTGTGCTGTCTGCTAGTGTGCTGTCTGCTAGTGTGCTGTCTGCTAGTGTGCTGTCTGCTAGTGTGCTGTCTGCTAGTGTGCTGTCTGCTAGTGTGCTGTCTGCTAGTGTGCTGTCTGCTTGTGTGCTGTCTGCTAGTGTGCTGTCTGCTAGTGTGCTGTCTGCTTGTGTGCTGTCTGCTAGTGTGCTGTCTGCTAGTGTGCTGTCTGCTAGTGTGCTGTCTGCTAGTGTGCTGTCTGCTAGTGTGCTGTCTGCTAGTGTGCTGTCTGCTAGTGTGCTGTCTGCTAGTGTGCTGTCTGCTAGTGTGCTGTCTGCTAGTGTGCTGTCTGCTAGTGTGCTGTCTGCTAGTGTGCTGTCTGCTTGTGTGCTGTCTGCTTGTGTGCTGTCTGCTAGTGTGAGTGCAGGGGTGTGAGTGCATGCAACACTGGAATACCTCTACTCCAGGCAATAGGTCTCAGCTGACTGCCCTGTCTGAGGAGGAACGTTTGTTCTGGCTCATCTTCTCAGAAGGACATGAATGAAGCCTCAGAGGAAGAACACAGAGTGTCTGTTACTGGTCTGTCATAGACCGTGGCCCTGCTCAGCCCCGGGGGCTTACAGACCCAGTTTATGTTCTTGATACTTGAAGGTGATTTGGAAAGAAGGTCAGAGAAGGTTCCTAACCTGTGTCAATTGGGAGTGCCCGCTGAAGTGAAGCGCTTCCTGTTTGTGAGCAGAGTGTGGCTGCCCTGTAGTCTAGCCTCCGTCCCTGTAGTCTGGTCAGGACCGGTGCCCTGCAGATGTTGTGATGAACATGGGATTAGGGTTGAGGCCTCGGTTGTCTGGAGGAGCACATGACTGATGAACACAACAGTTATGTTAGTGGTGCTTGTTTGTCTCTATCACAATGTAGACTAACAACTGTCTTGTGGTCGACTCTGAATAAGTCACCAGCTGTCCAGTCCTTGTTTCCCTCTTTAGTTTCCTCAGTTCTTTCCAACGCTTTTTGTAGGGGAAGGTCCCACTCCGATTTCCATGTCTGACTTGCTTTCCTGGAAACAGAGGAAGAGAGGACAGAGAAGTTAACAGGCTGGTGAAATCTTCGGACCCTGCCAGGAGGGTGGCTGGGAGATCTGGGGTTCAGCTGAGCGTTGACTGTATTTCCAGGCTCTGGAGGAGTTTTCTTTATTTAGTGTGTTTGTGGGACTGTGCAAAGCACCTTCGTGTGAGTGTTTGTGTGGGACTGTTTAAAGTTTCACCTGAGTGTCTGCATTTCTGTGAATATGTTTGTTTGCTGGCGCATGTTTGTTTTGTGCGTACATTTGCGTGGATGTAAACCCCCCCCCCGGCTCCTGCTGGTCAACAGCTATACCTTACCCATTGTCACTGAGCATTACATAGAAAACCGCAGAATAGAGAAGTACCGATCCATGCTTTTCTATAGTAGATGTGTGGATTAACATTGTCGTTGGTGACTGTTAGTAAATCAGGTAGGGAAACATTTTTGTTCTATATATCCTGTTTCTTTGGTTCTGCATTTCTGATCTGGTGACGAAGGACTTTCTCTTCCTCAGGTACACAGCAGAGTTTAGAGTCAGAACAATATTACTGGTGCAGGGAGAGGTGGAGGAAGAGAGCGAGATGAATCAAAAGATTGAGGATGGGAGAGAGAGATGGAGCAGGTGAAGGAAAAAGAGATGGAGGGAAGGATGTAGAAGGTTATAGAAAGTGAGAGAGACCGATGGAGGACAGGGTATATGAAGAGCACATGAGACTGAAGTAGAGAGAACGAGAGGTAGATAGAGAGAGAATGACTGAGAGCGATAAAGCGATGAACAGGAAGGAGGGGGTCGTTATGGCTGGGAGTCAGGACGTAGTGTGTCCTTGACTGTGTGGGACGGAAGCCTCCTGACGCAGTGAGCTTGTGATACACACACTTTTCTATACTTGTGGGGACCAGAAAACCAATTCCCCATGTTCCTTGACCCTAATCTTAATCTGTAACATAACCTCAATAACCTTTATACCTAATCTTAATGCAACTCTCAACTTAACCCATAATGCTTTAACCAAAAAGGAAGCAGCATTTTAGCTCTTTGCCTAAAACATTTTTTCCCCAATGAAATTAACATCTAAAACAAAAATGCAATTTTTCCTAGAGGGGCCGGCAAACACCTTGTGGGGGCCGATTTGCCTGAATTACTATTTTTTGTGGGACTTCTGGTCCCCACATGTAAAGTTAGACCTGGATCACACACACACACACACACACACAGTACCTAGCCCAGGGACATGCTGGTGGGCCTATTCTTGGCACGGTGTTTGTGGGAGAGAGCAAGCGTCAGTAGGAGACGCAGAGGGGCAGGCCCAATTTGTTTGGAACTGAGGGCTGGAATGATGTGATGCTCTTTCTTTCCCTCCGTCTCCCTCTCCCTGCCTCCCTCCCTTTCTCTTTCCCTCCCTCAAACTCTTTCCCTCCCACCCTTTCTCTTTCCCTCCCTCTATCCATTGCTGTCATCAGAATGGGGAACAGCCCATGCGGTTCACAGTAGACACCCCTGCCTGTCTGGAGTGTACCGTTAACAGAGCTAGTCTATTCCATCTAATGTAGTAAGCTAACAGTTAGCGCCATCTTTTACATCCCATTCAACTAACAGGACGGCTACATTAAGTAGGTTAGCGTCATCAAGGGGACCTAACGAGTTTGGAGGAGTGAGGACAAGGCTGAGGTAAGATCAGTCAGACTTTTTATCTGTAAAAGAAAGAAGTCTTGTGTTCTAGCGGGTATGGGTGTCTCCTTAATGACCTGGTGCTCTGTTTGTTGTTCTGGTGTGCAGCGTGGGGGAACTGTGATGTCATCTACGCACATCATGACACACACACTTTATTTCTGTAGATCAGGCCTGGTCTGCGCCCAGCTTAGTGCAGGATGCTGGGCTTTTTATGCCCTGTCATTCTCTCCTCTGAGATCAAGGTGGAACTGTTCATCTCTTCCTCGTTCTATCTACCGCTTTTGTGTTATTGCTGGTTGTCGTGAGTAGTGCTCTTCCTTTAACACCCTGTGTTTGTGTGTCTCAGTGTATGTTCCAGTATGTGTTTATAATTTAGTGTTGCGTTCCCATGTCTGTACGTGTGCGTTTTGTTCAGGTAGAAAGCCTGCGTCCGATTGGGTCAGTCGAACCGGGTCCATAAAGATTATATGATGTTTAATCAGTATAATGCACGCAGGAGCCCAGTCAGCTTCCCTCCCTTTTCCTCTCCTTTTCTCTCTCCCTCTCTTTCACTGTGAGTGGCTAGTGCAGGAGAAGCCGTTGGGTGCCTTCGTCACTGTCATAATATTATGCTGGGCCTCCATCTGTTCACAGTACAAGTCCCTATAGATACTGGTTTGTCTGGTTATCAGATGTGTTGTGATGGTTGCAGCATTCTGTTTCTATAGGCTATATTTAAGAAACATGTATTTCTAATATTGAATATTTACTGATATTCATTACAGCAATGTTTCTTTGCTTCAACTCAAAACACGCATGTCCAGAGCTATGTGTATAGAAAATAATGTCCAAATGGGTGTATTAAAGATAATGTTCAGGTTGGTGTATTAAAGATAATGTCCAAATGGGTGTATTACAGATAATGTCCAAATGGGGGTATTACAGATAATGTCCAAATGGGGGTATTACAGATAATGTCCAAATGGGTGTATTACAACCATGTTCAGATCACTGTATTAAAGATAATGTTCAGTTCATTATATGATCTATCTTGCTTCCTCACCTGTCTGTGTTCATGTTCTATGTTGTTCCCCCCCAGCCCAGGCATTGGAGCGTATGATGAGTCCAACAGGTCCGAGCCCCAACCCCAACGTTCCGTCAGAGTACTGCAGCACCATCCCTCCACTGCAGCAGGCCAGGGCCGCAGGCACCCTCAACTCTCCTCCACCCACCGTCATGGTGCCCGTCTCAGTGCTCAGAACCCCCAGCAGTGACGGTACACTCCCCTACGGGCCACTGTAGAGTAGGACAGTGACGGTACACTCCCCTACGGGCCACTGTAGAGTAGGACAGTG
>JACXGJ010014642.1:0-14554 GCA_016801105.1 Esox niger
AGAGGACAAGGAACCTGAGGAGAGGGGGACAGAGGACAGGGAACCTGGGGAGAGGGGGGAAGAGGTCAGGGGACATGGGGAGAGGGGAGAAGAGGTCAGGGAACCTGGGGAGAGAGGGGAAGAGGTCAGGGGACATGGGGAGAGGGGGGAAGAGGTCAGGGGACATGGGGAGAGGGGGACAGAGGTCAGGGGACATGGGGAGAGGGGGGAAGAGGTCAGGGGAATATAGGAGAGGTGGGCAGAGTACAGGGAAAATGTGTATGTCACACCAGGTAAAATGACACAAATACCTAATTCATGGTACTGCCTGGGCAAAGGGTAACTGGGCTCCGGTCAAACAGAAAACTGGGGAGTACGCCAAACTGACTTGGGTCCTGAATGAGATTTTAGGAGTCCACCCACAAAGTTTGAATAGGGCTCTTCTCATAAGCAATGAACTATGGTCAATAGGATGCTATTTGTGACTCAAGCCTAAGCAAAAGGAACAGACCACTTCCTGCTTAGACCTGCCTGACACTGTGACTTCAGCTAGAAGTCGAACTTCAGACCAGGAGTGTAGAATAGCCTGTAACAGAGTTGTTGTCCTCCAACTACCGGGATCAGCTGAGGAGCAGTTAACTATGTACAAACAAAAGAATTCCCAGGCAACGATAAACAATCCATCGCCCACTCACGGAGCGCCCCCCCCCCATGGGCCGTAGTTGTGGTGTGTGAGGGAATTCTGTTTCATCACTACAGCTCTCTCACCATAGCTCTCTCCTCGGGCAATCCCTGTCATTTTGTAAATGCTGGATCTCCACTGACAGACACGCTTTTTAAAAATCCACATTGGTGGCTCTAATATTGCTTCTGACAGACACACACACGGACAGCGAGCCTTAGCACCTCCCGAGAGTCATTGTAGGGTAGGAAAATCTAGCCACACTACAACTCTAATACTATACTTCAACACAAACTGTTCCTAAAGAAAGGGTCCTAAATATGAACAACTACGCCATAAATTAACAGCTATCTGTATGACGGATGTTTCCCTTCATTCCTTTACGATCAGCTCTGCTTTGTATTTATGCATCATTATAATGCCAGACGCTTTCAGCTGTCGCCTTGTATTATCTGTTCAATAACTAATGTCCTAATTTACACACACACACAAAGAGATGAATGTGCGAATAGACACGCATACATACACACACACACACAGACACACAAACCCTACACAATACTGTACGTCATACCGAGGACAGACACACGCACACACAGACACAGCACTCTATGTTGCCAGGGCGATGCTAAATGAGGTGTTCAAAAGGAGGGGCAGTGTCTTGATTCATTTTATTAATCAGGGTGTTAGTTTTCCATTTTTCCCATGGATGTAATCCTCCTAAAACACATTAACATTGAGGGAGTACTCTGGAGAGGCGTCATGTTTTCAGTGTCATTGAGTCAAACTCTACCAGCCTTGAATGACGGATGTGTCTTCCATGCCGAAGAGTTAACCACCGGCAATAAATACACAGCTGCAAAATCGCTATTAGAAAATAAAACAGTGTATATAAAATAATGAATATGTGATTGGTGACTTGAGAGAGAGAACCCCCCCAGTTAATACCGAGAGTAGCAAGGCAAACAGAATGCATTTTACAATTAACAGTGTTGATGATAAATGTATTTAATTTAACCGTAGTTGTTTTTTCGATCACATTTGCATTTACATCAGTGTTCCGTCATTTGAATAGTACACTGTGAGCATCGACCACGGGAGGACGTGTTGCCAGTTCTGTATCTGCGTTGTGCAGCTCTAACCGGTCTCAGAAAACCCTGCCAGGAGGTGACTGTTTGGGATAGTGTGTATCTGTTGTATTCGATTGTGCTGGGAACCAGCTGTGCCTTGTCGTGCACCGCGCGTGCGTGTGATCACGTGTCATGCCAGTCGTCTACATTCTGCTGTGACGTGCATCACCGGAGAGTTACAAAATGAACAGAAGCACCCGGGGGAAATTGTGGAGGATGTTGAAAAGGTCTGTGGGTTTGGGAAAGCCCTCCTGGTGGTTTTGGACCAGGCTAAAGCGGGCCACAGTTAAAGGAGATGCTAGTTAGAGAGAAAAGAAGTCGAAGACCATAAAGTGGCTAAGTGGAAAATAATATGATGTAAGGAATGGTATGTCAGAACAGCCCACTGAAGCAGTGTGTGGGTAAAAGGGGTGTAGGGTGGGTTGTCAATGTGTGTGTGTGTGTGTGTGTGTGTGTGTGTGTGTGTGTGTGTGTGGGTGTGTGTGTGTGTGTGTGTGTGTGTGTGTGTGTGTGTGTGGGTGTGTGTGGGTGTGGTGGCAGGGGGCTTCCCACATTAACCCTCCCATTACCCATGGTTGAAAAGGAGAAGAATGGGAAACAGTAGCATCTCTCCATGACAAATAATCAGATGTATTATTAGAAAACTCTTGTTTGTGGCAAATACAACATTATTGCGAGGTGTATATGCACAAAAGTATCTTAGTTTGATGTCCAACTTGAACTTCACTACACCTCACTTACACCATCTTCAGTATCATCTCATACTGTATGTTTAGAACTGAACCACGATTGACAAGAAGTGATCGTGTCCAGTGGGCAGAGCACAGGACCGGAGGTGTGTGAACCAAAGCACAAGCTAGCAAGATCCTATTCTGTAATACTGGCGCGATATAGCATTTCGTTTTTTAGGAAAAGCGTACTCTTTGATGTTTGTCTGGTTAATTACAAGTTGCCCTCTAATCCTTTTTTTACTTTGGCTAAGGATAAAGTCTAAACAATCAGTGCTGTTGAATATATTTTCATTTCGGCAAGAGGAAAACTTTACAGAGATCATTCATGAGAATATGGACGGAAAATTCCATCCAGTCACATCTCGCCCTTTTTGGCCAATGGGGTTCTTCTCCCTGATGGTTCAAAAGGATCTGTCTTTGTGTTTGTCTGTGATGTTATGTCTGGTCATGGAGAAGAAAGATCATGGCTAGTTAGCTAAAGGTTCTACCATTTTACCACAGCCTGGGATCATTACTGAAGCTGAGAAACTAGTCTGACCCTTTGACTACAACATACAGTACACACTGACATTATAAGGCCATTTCACTGTTTCTCTCTCCCCTTTTGCTCTGTCACTCTCTCCCTCCCAACAGGCAAACTAATCAATGGTTAGGATCGTTCTCTACAATTTAATCAATAGCTAAGCTTCTCAAGGAGGACCACCCTTAATGAGAGTCTAGTTAATGGTGAATGTATTAAATCAACCATTGATTGGTTCATCAATGCTGAATTATAAGCTAATAAGGCATGAAACACTCACAGTATCAAGCATATAGACAAAGTAACTGGTTTTATTTAAGGAGGACCAATGAGAGGCGATGTTTTCCACAGAAAAACAACTTAACGCAAAATAATGTAAGTTCAGCAATTTGATTTAAAATATTCCATTTGTTATTGCAAAATAATTGGACTTTTTTTCACCGCAAGCAAATGTTTCCTCAGTTAACACAGAAGTGAAAAATATGTCTGACCACAGCTGCCTGATTTTTAGAGTGTTATTTGGTTCCTCGCTGTCTGTATGTTTTGCGTAGATTCCCTTATGAAACATCATATTAGACTTTTAGAAAGCCTAACTCCAAACCCCTTGGCCCCCTCAGAGCGGATGTAGGACTCACCCTGTCCATCCTCCTTCATTCAAATTCCTCAGTAAGGGATACACTGCTTTTGCTGTCAGAGAAAAATTACTATCCAAGAGATGAATAGACAAATAGATAAATATCAGGACTCATTCCCTCCGAATGTTTTTCCCTCTTGGCTATTAATGGCCCTAAACCAATGCTCTGGGCTTTTAAGGAACAGTGAAGAATGTTCTGCGTGTGTGTGTGTGTGTGTGTGTGTATGTGTGTGTGTGTGTGTGTGTGTGTGTGTGCGTGTGTCTATATACAACAGTCATCACCTACAACATTTAATTTTTTAGGCTTGGGGTTAAAGTTAGGGATAGAATCAGGGTGATACAATAGGGGTTACACAAAACACAATCCTAATCGACAACAGGTTTAGAATTAGATTTATGTCAAAACTTCGAATTTTGGGATTCGGTTTATAGTTAGTTTCAGATTTATGGGTTAGGGAAACCCTTGTTTAATTGGCAATATATTTTGGTCATCACTAAAATAGACATTTGCTGGTGTGTATATACGTGAATGTGTGCGTTGATGTGAGTAAATGTGGGGAATAACTAAGGCCCTGAACATGTGCGAACAACACGGATCCAGTAGTGGGGGGGCCTGAACTAATTTGTGTTCAGATATATGTGAACTGTTTGTGTAATAAAAATAACATTATCAGCAACAGTGGGGCCTGGGAGACATCAATTATGCAGATAAACAAATTAAAATAAATCACTGATGATGGTGACTCGCCGGCTGGTCGCCATGTCCCATGATTGTCCAGTAAACAACGGGGAGGACACAGGAAGCAGGAAGTCATTTTGCTGAGTGATTTGACTGGTTGTAAATTGTTATGAAAATGAGCAACAAGGATAGACGCAATAGTCTGTCCGCTCTTCAGGCCTCAGGACAAAGGGTGGATTGTGATCTCTTCATCAGAGATAAACAAACTTTGTTGGTCTTTCATATACAGCATGTCTAAAAACAACTAGGCCTTGACCCATGAAGCCATGACAGAAAAAGTATTCTTCACGCAACGTTGTGACAATGAGTGAGGTAGAAGTTAATCGACGTGTAGAAACGCGTGAGGGCAATATTGAAATAGGCCTTAGTTTATAGTGTATTTTGTGAGTTTTCTGTCTGAACATACTTCTGTAGCCATTGCTAAGAAATAATTCACACCTAAAATAATTCACAAAAACAACATTTTCTCCTATACCTATTTTATAATGACCAATTCATAACTACAGCTTGCCTTTGTCACAAGAACTCTACAGTGGCCAGTCGTAAGGACAGTAGCGACACACCCATTAACATTTTGTTAATCCCAAACATTAACTGAAATTTCATGTAACATCTATATTGGAACCAGTCCCTGAATGAGATTTATTTCACCACTGCCACATAATCATGGTACTGATATTATAATTGCATGTGTGTCATATAAAAACCTCTAAGGGACACAATTGAGCACTACAAAACATTTCAATTACTTCTGGATAATTTGGTTATGGTGAGTGAAAAATTCAAAAATAGGTTTCTAGAGTTAGATGGTATTTTTGCCAGAAATGCTAAAATTTAGAAAAAATGCCAGGGAAACAAAACCAAAGCATGTATTCCCTTCATGCTTTGTCCACAGACTGGTTATAGGGTAAGGGCACAACGTATAATTTTGTAATTTTGGTCAACTATCCCTTGCCATCCCTATAAATGGGATCTCTTCATACCAGTAGAGACCGAGAACACGCACATTTGTGGTAGTGATACATAGTATGTAGTTTCACTACCAATGAATAGATTCAGGATCAGCCTCTCATGGTCTTATAACCTGCTAAATTGGCAGAAGATCGGTGTCTAGGGACGCTCCACCCTACACCATAAAACATCCTCTTGGGTGGGGATTTCTGGGATGTTTAGGAGGGAGTGGCTCTCTAAATGGAGGTGATCAGAGCATCTATTAAATTATTCATCCAATGTAATTGGCTGAATAAATAATGGATAGTGGTGTGTTGGGGAAGGCCGTGGTGGTCAGAGACATGATTGTGGAAGAAGGCAATGTAGTTCAGAAAGGAGAACCAGTGACACTGCTGGACTGCTGGAGTTGACAGGCAGAACTGGGTGTGAGGAAACAAATCAGACACCAAAGGATAAGACAAGTAGATTGTTATCGAATGGTCTGATTTATCTACTGTTCTCGAGATGTCCAGCGTCATGAGGGTGCATAAAACCTCTTTATGTCTCTTGCGGTCAGCTCACCATTGCCTTACCTTCAATTCAAAACAATAGGCTCAATATATTTAGAAATGTTTAAATAATTTATTGTCAAGTAACAAGGGCCTGGAAATGATGGAGGGAAACGCAAAAGCAAAATGTCAACAACTGGCATGTGGTAACCATGACCCCGACATAATATTGACCCCGCCTTTGAGTCATGTACACTAAGTTGGGTGTTTCAATCGAACATCTACACTGAACTCCACCTGGAAGACAATTTCCCCCAATGCTTACTTTCATTTAATTTCTCTGTAAAATGACATCATATTCAAGCCTGGTGCTCTGATCCTAGCGTCATTCATTAACATGCAAATCCTCATCTTTAGGATAAAAGGAGGGAAGAGAGAGAGAGAGAGAGAGAAGCTATAGTCCTATCACACTGCTAAAAGAAAATCTTTTGTTCTGGAACTAGAACTGTGGAACATAGAAGATGTTCCTTCTCTGTATCACTGTCTGGGTACAGCTGCATGGTCTTTTGACAGCAGCAATCTCCCCCTGTCTCGGCCTAATGTACAGTCAGGGGTAGTTACATTAGCAATTACAAGTGTTCAGGTTAAGATTAATTGAATTACTGGGTGGCTTCCCCCGTGCTCCACTGTGGTCATATCAATCACATCCCAGGAGCCAGGGACCCTGAATCACCACAAGCTTTGCACGTGCGCAAACACACATACACTTACACACACACACACACACACACACACACAGATACACACACACATCTCCATTGTCCTACACTCCATATTTATGCAAAACGGCCAAGCCGAGCTGCTGCACTCCATCTATCAGAGAACGAGTGCAGGCTGGCACACTCATTTTTTACCATGTTCCTCTCTTTAATCAAGCCACTTTATGGCGCGGTGGGGTCGAGTCTTCTGTCTTTCTCTTTTGTCTCAAAGAATAAATGAAGTAGAAACAGAGTTTGATTGCATATTTTGTTATTTTGTATGAATGTATGAGAGAGAGAGAGAGAGAGAGAGAGAGAGAGGCCTATATACAGCTCTGGAAAAAATTAAGAGACCACTCCCAATTTATCTTAAATCAGCATCTCTACATGTATGGCAGCCTGTCCATTCCAGTGTCTAACATTCCATCACAAGCACACCTCATTTTACTTAATAAGGTACTGATTAGGTGATCACCTGAACCAAATCAAATGTAACAAGAAAAAGTGTAAAAACCACTGCTGTAGTCATCACTATCCTCTTGCAATAGGACCAGCTGGATTGAAAAAACAGTGCAAGTAGTACCTCAAAGGTAATTTGAATAAAAAATAACTATTCAGCATGACAAATGAGTTGAAATGAAAAGCTTTTAGTGAGGAAAAGAAGGGTTCAATTCTGGCTTTACTGGCAGAGGGGTACAATGAGTGTTAGGTTGCTTCCATCCTGAAAATGTCAAAGATGGCGGTTCATAAGAACAAGGTCAAGTAACAGATATTGGTGACAACAAAGCTACAAACTGGCAGAGGGTGAAAACGACTGTCCACTGACCAAGATCACCATTTTAAGGTCACTCAACAATCGTTGGATGACATCAAGTGACCTAAAAAGAATGGCAAACATCAGCTGCGGTGAAGTGCACGGCGAGGACAGTTCGAAACAGGCTCCTAGGGGCAGGGCTGAAGACATGCAAAGCAAGAATAAAGCCTGTCAATAATGAGAAGTAAAGAAAAGCAAAGCTGAAGTTTGCAAATGACTATATAGATTGGACCGTAGAGGAATGGAGTAAGGTCATTTAAAATTTTCGTCATTGAGTAAAATATTCCGTTTTGCCCAACACCTGGTCGTCTAATGGTTAGAATGAGACCTGGAGACCCTAAAACCAGAGAAAATTATAATTTTGCAGTGGTCTCTTAATTTTTTCCAGAGTTTTATATTCACTGACATACTTCATTTGTACTTATGGTTAGGTACAAACCATTCCATAGTCCACTTAATAAGACTAACTTTGTTTTTTCCCTAACAGATTTTTCTTTTGTATTTTTTTCTCAGTCTCATCCGGTAATATAATACACATTTTGTAAAACCCATGTAAGAACAGCTGGGTTTCTACTTGAGAGAATTGCAGGTACCTCTTTTAAAAACCACAAATGTAAAGAGTCCATGGTGCTTCTGTTCTCCAAACGGCCTTTCAGGACATATTAAAATCCAGTCTGTCTTTCCCTTCTCCTTCTCTTGCTCCATTACTTGCCCATGCTTGCATCCCAAACGGCACCCTATTTCCTACTTAGGCCACAACTTTTCCCAAGTGCACTAGCCTGAACAAGTGGTGGGTGCCATTTGGAACACAAGCCATATTACAGAATGAGCAGGGTCTCTGGCCACGCATACAGCTATAACAGCACTGCCAAACCCTAATCTCCTGCATGTTCTGTTTCTCTCGCAGTACTCCACTTTCTTTTGCACTTCTTTCCTGGCTTCTGCTCATTGGTTAATTGTGAATGAGACATCCAACAGAAAAACAAGAGGTTTAGAGGCACCGCTGATCATACAGGAATCCAATGGTCAACTCAATAACCATGAAAATGACAACTCTGATATGATACTTCCACCAGCAGCTAAAACGTGTACTGTACATGATGTATATGAGGTAAAGCAACCGTTTGCTGACCAGCAGCTAATTCCCTCACTGTACATACCCAAAGAAAAGCAGGAAGTTTTGCTTGTATGACATATCTATGTTGTGCTCATACGTAGTTGTTCAGTGTGATTCTGTCGGTGGAATAAAATTCCTCACCTTTCTTTGCTCCCTTAGTCTGGCCTGCAGACAGGAGAAGGGGCGGTCCAGACAGAGTGCCTGGCTGGCTCTCCACATGCCCCTCTAGGGCAGAAGAGGTCTAGGAAGTATTGGAGGGTTGGAACCATTCCATCACCACACGGAAAGATACAGATAACGTCCGCACGGCAAGTGGGTAAGCATCCAGGCAGAGAGGCAGGGAGGCAGGGATAGAGGGGGAGGGAGCCAGGGAGTTGGAGAGGCATTGAGGCGGAGAAGCAAAGCTTCAGACTGGCAAAAAGGCCATGGAGTCAGAGAGATAGGGAGTCAAATAGGTACAGAGTTGGAGAGGCACAGAGTCAGAGAGGCACAGAGTCAGAGAGGCACAGAGTCGGAGAGGCACAGAGTCGGAGAGGCACAGAGGTGGAAAGGGACAGAGTCGGAGAGGCAGGGCGTCGGAGTGACATGGAGTCAGAGAGGCAGGGAGTGAAAGAGGCAAGAAGACATGGAGGCAGGTAGTCAGTAACTGTGGCAGGCAGCAGAAATATAGGCATTAGGAAAGAATGATATTCAAATTTTTGAACAGATGAATAGGACAAGCAGAGAAGTCACTATTCAACTCACCAAACTGCTGTTCATTTTTACAGGCACTCCAAAAAGCTGAACAGATTGGATTAGTGGCGAATTCATTTCAGAGAAACATATTACGGTCAAAACGGAAAACAGAACACTCAGGAGTTGATGGGTTCCTTCTTTTTATTAGTTCCCAGGCCTTACAGAGGTCTGGGTTTTCCCTCTCCCCAATGTCTCTCTCCCTCTTCTTCCTTCCTTTTCCTTTCTGTCTCTCTTTACACCCCATCTCCCTCTCTTTCCATCTCCGTCCCAACTCTCTTTCCCTCTTTTTTCTCATTTGCAGAAAACGTGGCGGACGGCTCCCTGTCCTGTGATAAAGCTGTTGCCTATGTGATGGGAGAGAAGGATCCATCATGTCAAGCTGTGGGTTTATTTCACCATTCCACACCATTGAGAGCCATAACACGTATGTGCTGTGCATCATGCATCATTTACCAAGCCATCTCTCTGCCCAAATAACAGAGTTTTGGCTGGGCTGGATATGCTTCTATCTGCAACATTAATGTGGCTTTCTGGCAAAAGCATCCAAAGGAATTTTCAATCTGTACGGACTTTTTCTGTAGTTTAGTGGTTTGTTTAGTGAGTAGACCACAAAGACCGTGACAGAAGCCTAAAGCACTCTTTAAGAATCGAACACAACTGTTCTCAGGACCAAATGATGGGTTTAAGGTTTCACTTTGTTTATGAAAGGATAACACTTTACTCCCATCATGCACGGCTGCCAGAGGAACTGTAACTCCGAGGAAAGGAGGGAGACATACCTCAGTGTCAGTGGGTGAAAACACTGACATGATGCTTTTCATTCAGACACCTATCAGGTGGTTGAATAGGAGAAATGCCTAAAGGAACAGCAGTAAAACACCAATCATGTAACAAAACATTACATGGCAAGTTTCCACAGAGGGGAGCTGAAGGAAAATAAACAAAATTTTACCGTGAAACAGTGTACAGACTTGTAGGGCAAAGCTAGCGATCTCTAATGTTGGGATGTTGCTTCTCTGACCTTTGCAGATTATCCGAAATACTTCAGCAAATACTGGGCTCTAAAAACACATCAAACAGTCCGAGTTGAGTTGCAGGGCTTTGTACATTTGTAGGCCTAAACCAATTGGTTTCTTTTGTAATCCTAAACCTAACACACTGAATACTGATCAGCATTGTAACGAATATCCCATAACACAAGAACAACAGCTGTTTAACTGAAGAGGTCTTATGATAAGAAAGGGTCAAGGAGGTTGCTGTTTGACTAGTGTGTAAGCAAATCTCCAAGGCAAATAGACAACTATGCAGAGTCCTGCAACCAGTGTAACTCTATTCCAAACATTACCATCTGCTGTCAGCTGTAGTGAACTCTACATTTTTTGCAGGCGGCCCATTTGGTGGCCCTTCCTGACCCGACACCTAAAATGGTCAATTACCCTTTCTTTCTACAGACTCTCATCAAAGCCTCTTAGGGGTTTCTGAGATCCTTGAGAACCATGAGGCTTCAACCAGAGTAACCAATTAGACCCCTATGGGGCCAAACAAGAGACCCCGGACCCTGAGCAGGTTGTTATCCTGAGTGCGTCAGTCAAGCTGTCCGTCAGGTGAAAACGTCAGGTGTGACCATCTGGGGGATTCAGGAGGTGTCTGCACCTGCTGATTGTCTTCACCCCCCCCAGTGGGGGTAATGGGGGGGAGCAGATTCCCTGCATTCCAGCGGGCAGCTGCTGACAGCCAGCACTGTGGCTCGACCGACCCCATCTCCCTCTCTCCAAGACGGGGGCCTCCTAGGTTCAGCTGCTGGGATGTGCACGGTCGGTGGTTGGCATCGAGTGCGTGTTTGTGTTTGCGCGCGCGCGTGTGTGAGTGTGTGTGCGCGTGTTTGCGCGTGTGTGTTGGAGATGTTGTCATCATCGTCATTTCCCGGGCCTTGTGTCGGTTTTTATTTGTACTGTTTTAGCTCATGATAATTCACATTCAATACCCCAATTGATCAATAGACCTCGTCAAAGTGAGTGTATTATATCTACGTTAAACACCTTGGTGTACGCATGTCAGAGAAAGAAAGAAAATATAGTTAGGGAGGAGAGAGGGTGACACGGACTTTGAGCTCATTGAAATGAATTGGCTTAGATTAAGGTTGTGAGGAGGAACAAGGAACACAACATAGTTGGACTCCTGGCAAAGCCAGATAAAAAGCCAACCTTGGCTGTCAGTTGTGCCCAGGGGTTCCAATGGGCATGCAATAACACACACACAGAAACTCAGAGACAGATGGATTCAAAGAGGGGTCCTTTGTGTGGGTTTGCTAGGGTTCTATGATCCAGCTAGTGTCCTGCATTCTCATGACAAAATGTTAGGGACTCTGATGTTCTGAGTCAGCCTAGTGTCAAAACTATAGTTAGGATGGCAGCAGAGTGCAGATACAGCTGAATGATGGCATTATGAAGCCAAGGAAATGTCTGGATCTGATACCACTGAACCATATCGTGTGTTTGATCCACAAAGGTCCCTGAACATCAAGTTCATTCATTTAGAGAATATGAATAGTAGAAAAGTCAAGTAATTGCACTGTTTCTATTATGAAAACCTCCCCAATTCATTAGACCACTCAAGACATCCACACGCCAAAGTAGTTCAACTGCTGAGATGTCTTTCCTGACTCCCCTCAAGAGAGCCGCCAGTGTTTTCTTCCCACAGGTCCTCCAGACCTCTTCACTGGCTGAATGACGAGTGACATGTCTGACCGCAACAAACAAGGCAGCACTTTCAACTCTGCCACCAACTTAATTGACACCTAACGCTGCCAAGATATAAACAACTTGGATGTGGAGTTCACAGGAAATGCTGGGAATATAAACCGCTTTCCACCAACAGCTCTGACAACTGACTGAATGTATTTTCTTTGTACTTATTTTTTCATCCACGAAGGAGCACCAGCTTTGCTATTTAGCTAGACGAGCAGACACATCTTGGAAAGAATGATTATCACAGAAAGGGTTGGAAAAATGAACATTTATGGAATATGTATGGAATTCAAACATAGGACGAGACACAAAATGTTATTCTGAATTTGTACATCTGGATCTTGTACTGTACGCCTGGCATTTGGAGTACAGTGAAAACCAACATTACATACTTGAATACCCTCGCCCCTTATATCCACATCTGACAGCCTCTCACCACAGAGACAGACAGGGCCAGCCAAAGAGCACTCGAGAAAACCCCCCAGAGAACCCCTTCTATGAGGGTCCAGACTAGGTCAATGCTGTTGGTAAGAACACTTTACCACCATTACTGAATTTTCTTTGGAATACAGACAGTCCCTAATTTTGCACCATTTGCATTTTTTTGAAGCTCAGCCTTTCAATTCATAATTATTGTCTTGTTTTTAGGTACGACATACCTTTCATGCAAACCCCTAAATTAAAATGATACTTTTTCAGTAAGCATGGCGCTGAAGAGAATATTTGAGTGCTGAAGAAAAGAAGAGGACTGCTATGATATCTTCAGCAAATGGGGTCCTCTGTGGCTGATGAGAATGGGTGGATTTTTTACAGTATTTTTGTCTGCTGTTATTTTTTTGTCTGTTACCGTAATAAGATAAAATAAATTATATAAATATTACATACACAGTATTTCTGTCTAAACGCATTCTATGTGTCCATGTACATACTAACCAGCTTGTCCCGAACATGGCATATCAACACAGTAACATGGCCCTCTGAAAGTAGCCCATGTAGTGGATACATGTGGGTTGAGCAGCCGTGTGCCTCCATCTGTGTGTTTTTTTATGAAGCATGATTAACCCATTAGATGGTATTTGGTCGGGTCTAATTCAGCCAGTCTGGTGATGTATATATCGGACCCCCACAGACCGGGCTCAAATCCCTAGGCCTTAACAGGTGATGGCTCGGTTAGAGGGTAGATAAAGGCCACACCAAAGCCAGGGGGCGTAAACATAGTAGGCCCCAGACATAACACTAAACCACCTCCATTGGGACCTTTCATTCTCTGTATTGTCACTGACCTTGTTCATTTGGAGGAAAACACAGTCATTATATTACTTATTGTCCCTCATCTTGTCTACTTGAAGAGGAACTAAAACGTTTTTGGTTAGCTCATCATTGCCTGGTTAAGAGGAGACGTGTGAACCTTGGTTACCTTACAACGTTGATCTAAAACGACTTACAGGGCAGGCAAAGAGGTAAATTCAAAGATAAATCTGTCAATATTTTCCAAGAAATGGTCATGGGGATTACAGTTATTTGTTTGGACAAGAAGCATGGCTTAATAGTTAAATGTGTTCTTCTATGTTGTATTTATCAGTTAGACATTTGCACAAATATATCACACTGACAGATACATTGAATGAACTGGGGAAATGTTTCCCACCATTCCATTAAGCAGAACAAAAGAAAAAAGCAGAAGACTAAAATGGCCTGAGTCACGTTCTTGCAAGTCTTACTTATTTCTCCAGCCACTTCAATTATAAGGCCCATTCCCCATTTTAATGGAAGGCATTAAGTGTAACTGGCTCAATGGTTGGGTTTGTTCAGTTTGTCCTTGGAGGCTGTGGACCAAATTCCGTGAAGAGGAATCTTGGCAACTCCTCTGCATAGATAGGACCCTCATGGACTTAAACTCCCACAATGGGTGAGGTAAACAGAATGATGTGAAAGAGTTATGGCAAAAAGAGAGAGTGTTCACTCTCACAGAGGCACAAATAATGAGGTGTCTGTGTGTGGGTATAGGGTACAGAGTTAGCTTAGGGTATGAGAGTGGGCAGGGTACACAGTTAAGAAAGGGTATGAGAGAGGAGAGGGTAGACAGTCAGGTCAGGATATGAGAGGGTAGACAATCAGGTCGGGGTATGAGAGGGTAGACAGCCAGGTCAGGGTATGAGAGGGTATACAGCCAGGTCAGGGTAGGAGAGGGTAGACAGCCAGGTCAGGGTATGAAAGGGTAGACTGCCAGTTCAGGGTAGGAGAGGGTAGAGAGCCAGGTCAGGGTATGAGAGGGTAGAAAGTCAGGTCGGGTATGAGAGCGTAGACAGTCAGGTCAGGAATGAGAGGTGAGACAGTCAGATCGGGTATGAGAGGGTAGAGAGCCAGGTCAGGGTATGAGAGGGTAGACAGTCAGGTCGGGTATGAGAGGGCAGACAGTCAGGTCAGGATATGAGAGGTGAGACAGGTCAGGGTATGAGAGGGTAAAGAACCAGGTCAGGGTATGAGAGGGTAGACAGTCAGGTCGGGTATGAGAGGGTAGACAGTCAG
>JACXGJ010014643.1:0-14551 GCA_016801105.1 Esox niger
GGCACAGCTGATGGAGAGTAGGGAGGACAGGGATGGAGTCCTGCTGGTGTCCCGTCCGATTCTCCCTGATTCTTCATTCCCAATCTTAAGATTGGGATTAAACCGTGTTTAGGATTGGGAATGAAGAATCGGGGAGAATCGGACGGGGCACAGCTGATGGAGAGTAGGGAGGACAGGGATGGAGTCCTGCTGGTGTCCCCGGACCACGGTACTTCGCTTCTGGTACTTCTGCCTCACGTCATAGGAGTGGATTGGGAGTTACAAGCGGCAGAGACGGGGGCTGCGGGGGGCACACAAGGAGGAAGAATTTGCGATGTCATGTGGACGATTAGGCAGCTACTCTATCTCCCGACATCAGGGCCCCGGGCTGCCAGAGTCTCCTCGCTCTGCGGTACATCGTATCCATCATCCTCCATGTCAGGAAACATCATTCCCTTCTTTGTCACATGGCTCCGACCGCCACGTGAAAAATGGTTGTCGCTCGCCAGCTCGAAATGATTGCAGAAAACGAGAGAGCGCGGAAAATGAAAGTGGATAAAAAGTGGATGGCACCGGGGGGGAGTGAAGAGAGGGATGGAGGGAGGAGAGAAAGAAGAGCGAGGGAAGGTGAAATTGCAGGAAACTCTCCAGATTAGGTGTGGGTTAAGAGAATATTGATCTGTGTGTAGAGGACTGTTGATCTCTCTTAGCCAGCCGATGACAAATGGCAGCAAACAGAAAATCGAGCGTTCCCTTTCTCTCCAAGGACAAGACGCTTGCTACACTCTCTCTTCCTTTTTTCTCTTCACCTTTATTCCACACACACACACACACACACACACACACATTTTTTACCTGGGCTGAAGAGGACAAGGGCAGGGACAGAGTGGATACAATGTTGGGTAAATACTTCAGCACAGCAGGGATGTATTCAGCCTACATCATTACTTTTACCCTATTTACTAATAACCAAGTTGCAAATATATTCTCCTAACTTACCTAACCTGTAATGTCTCTAACCGGCTACATTAATTTTCCTAACCCTTTGTGTAGGGTCTATCAACCAGCTGCAATTATTCTCCTAACCTGCTATGTAAGGTCTCCTAACCTACTAGGAATATTCACGCCCGGGCATTGGGTGTGAAAGACAGCCAATCAGTTCAGAACGGCCAACAACATCAGCGTTATCTCACTGTAGGTTACGCTAATTAGGGCTGTTCCTATATTGTTCTCATAGCCTTGTGGTGTCTGATTAGGGCTCCTGCCTTGGCCCTGACCCTGGTGCTCTTTTATGGAGAGCCAAACGCTTTCCCTTCTCCTCGGCTGCACTCCCTCTCCATCATTCTGTCTGTCTGCCTCGGACTGTGTGGCTGTCTGTCTTTCTCTGTCTTCATGCCCGTCTTGCTTTCTCTATATCTCTCCGCTCTCTCTTTTTCTGTCTCTTGAACTGTTTTCTTTATCCCCCTCGGTGTCTTCTCCCTTTCGTTTAGGCCTCTGGCTCTTTCTCGCTCCGCTCGCCCTCCGCTCGCCAGGCCTATTCTCTCACTACGGTATTTCTAATGTAATGAAACGTTCTGAACATGAATGTGATTGAGGTTAATGAATGATCGTAGTTGAAGGTTGAGGAAAGAACATTTTCATACTTTAATATTCTTTTACCTTATGCTTTTAGGACCAATTCCAAATGTTTCGAGCAAAACCCTCTCAATAACTTTTATTAAAAATGATATGGTATTGTTGTTTCTAATGGAGGTGTGTTACTCAATTTAACTGTGACAGCCATCAATGTGTGAAACTCAAGTCAACGTTTTAATTAGAACCTAGGTAATTAACTCAAACTCTTTTTAAACCAAAAAGGGGGGGGGAAAGGCCCTAAACTGTACAGAGAAGTGGGCGGCTCATTAGGAGAGCAGGGGGCCCGGTTCCACCAAAACAAACGAGTGGGTTTTGGGAATGGCAAGTACCATATGGCTCTCTGGGCACCAGGACATTGAGCAGGATGGATTAATGATACAAAATAGGTCAAAGTCACTATTTGGATTTGGACTGCTGTGCTCCTGCCATTGCCTACCGCTCCACACGCGTGTCCTTATGGACATCATACATATGCAGTGTTGTTGGACGGACCTGTGGGTTAAAAATGGGACTGGGATTTTTGAGGCGATGTTACACCGTGCCATTAATTAGTTGTGGAGTGTGGAGATTTTACAGGCCAGTGGAACAGGTAGTTCTTCTCAGGCTAGCGGGAATCGGAAAGGCCTTTATTATGCACACCTGCACCCCCACACACAACCACCTCACACAGACAGGCGTCCACGAACAAACCCAAAACTACCACGGACGGACCCGACCACAGCACCGCGATCGGCAGTGAACCCAAAACCTGGAACAAATATTTTACTGTGAATTGGTGGCAATCCAGACTCAAGGGGGAAAGTTCCTTTGCATAAATAAGCTTGTACCTTAGGTCCCTCAGCCATCCCTGGCCTGCAGAGCAGTGTTCCTCCTTAGTAATACATTTCATTATACTAATTGTCTTCTTTACGATGTTGCCAGACACATGGCTGTGCCGGTCTTAAATTGTCCCGGTTTCAAAGGTAGTATCTTACCTGTCTTTGGTTAACCAGCCCTCTTTAATGGCCACATTTCCAGCCCTGTATAAGGGACTGTAGGAGCAGGTTTTGTCTGCACAACTGAACAAGTTGCACAAGCTAATAGCAAACAGCATATTTCCTCCCTTGAATCCTTTGAGGTACCACTTCCACAGTGTTATGTCATTTGATGTTCCTCCCGTGCATGACCTCCGGTGGCCAACCCTGAGGTAACTATAGTTTACACACCCAGATGACATACATACACATCTCACCTATAACTAAGCAGCCCAAACACAAACCAGCTCCACACAGTCATTGTTAAAAGACACAACACAAGGCCCTCTTAAATCCATCTAATTTGTGCGATTTAACTTCCCTAGTACACTGCAATTTTTTCTTGTCCCACGGCTATATATCGCTATGTGTTACTGTGAAGATAAACTAAATATTCGAACAGAAAGGCATTGCATGGCTTGATGTTCGACTACCTAAATAAGCAAGGACTAGAGTACAATACTGTAGCAAATCCTCATAAATAGCTTCTGTCTGTCAGTGAAACATATAACAACTGTTTACAGACATTGTCTGCTTTTGTCCGTATATGATCATGACCATTACAATGCTATCGACCGAACGGAAAACAGAATTACAGCGAGCTTTGTGTTTCCTGATAGGGGTGTCGACCTCCACCCCCCCCGGACCGTTCCTCCTGATTGATTCTGCGTGTCTATTCCACTGTCCCCAACTGGCTCATTTCGAAGCTCGTTCTAATGAAAGAGGCGATTTTAGAAGCTAAGCAGAACGGAGAGCCCAGGAGAGCCCAGATGAGGCGAGTGATCCTGCTCAGCCCCTATTTTCTGCTTCACTATGTCGCTTCACACCCTGGACCAGTCTTGAGCCGGGGGGATATCACTGTCCATCACCTCCTCTAGGCAGGCCCAGGCTAGCGCTTTTACTACCTTTAAATTAGCCACCACCACCGCACAGCACCTGCCGCTTCCCCCCCGTCTGCTAGCTGGAGGCAACCAGATGTTATGATCTCTGTGAGCTCTGTGTCCAAGCCTTCCGCCATTGTAAATCTTGACTCCAGTCCAGGAAGGAGAGATAGGCAAAACACTAGAAGCTGGTATCCCCCCTCCCCGCTCCCATCTGGTGATACAGGTTTAATGCGCGCACTCAAGTCGTACTCGCGGGTTTGTAGGTTTTGTTGCTGGGCCTCTCTGGTGAAATGTCCCATCAGTTTTCTTGGAGTGCCAACAGAGGACAGACCCACAGCGTGTTTTCATCCTCTCTCAGCAAAGTGCCACGTAAATCTCAGCTGAGAGACTAAGTGACTTTCTAGAAACTGAGATAAAGTAAAACAGGTAAACTAAAACAATCTGTCAGAGTGGAAAGCAGTGCAGTCTCAACTCCCTCGTCTTATTATCAATTACACCTCCGTTGTCACACACAGGCCCATTAAAAAGGCCTGGCACAATCTGCTTATTGTACGTGCAAGGTCACGTGGTCACTACAAATAGCCAGTTGGTGGGTAAAAAACGTAAAACCATTTGTGCCGTAAGTCAGCTCCTGGTCATTGGTTCTAGCCAGGCCAGCGATACGCCCAGGCACCTCACTGATTTCATCAATGAGCGAGAGTGGATGGGAGTGCCCACAACATGGCCATGAGCTGTGATTCTTATTTACTGGCGGTCTGCTCCTCTGCTAATTAAGCAGCCAGATCGCCAAGGCTTACTGAGTGTCCATGGGTCCACAGCTGGGATGGAGGTCATGACCTTCCTCTTTGATTTTCTCTCACTCTCTTTTCCTCACCCAATGTCATTCCGTCTTTCCATCACTCTCTCTCTTTATCTCCTAACTTCTCTCTTTCTCTCTCTCCCAATCCAATTAGTGATATCCGTTCAGTTTAGTGTAGTTTAGAATGGAACGTGGCAGTAATGGATTTTATTAGGGACAATATCAATCAGCTTTGGACCATGAGGATTCTTCCTTAACGCTCCGTTGCAGTGCTTCGGCCCGGTATTTACCACCGCAGGTTTGAACTGCATGACTGGCACTGCAGAGCCCTCAAATAATCAAATAAATCAAAACATACAATTTTTTGTCTTTTTCGCAATTTCCTTTTCAGTCTCCGAATATGAAACCAGATGTTTCCGGCATCCTAAAGGTGCTTTTCATCTTCCCCCCCCCCCCTTCATTTTTCTTGCTCCCTCTCATTCCCTCTCTCCCTCTATGTCTGTCTGTCTCTTCCCCCTGCCTGCACTTTCAAAATAAATGTTTCCTTTAAAAAAAAGCGAGAGCTTATAAAAGTGAAATGTTCTCTTTGCCCAGGGAAGTAGTCTGTTTTACATTGATAGAGAGGCACCAGGAGCCTCTGGCCATTCTGCTGAGCCTGTTTTCCCTCTTCCATATCCTTCCTCCACATCTCCCCTCTCGAGTGCGCCCCCAAGTAACACACGCAGGTCAAAGCAATAGCGTTCGGTTCCCTTCTATACCCCCATACACCCAGCGTCACTCTAATTGGGGGTCTCCAGGTTAAAGAATGTCTTGGTTATCACAAAGCCCACAGAGAATACATTTCAGCTCCATAATTTGAGTCATGAGTGACCTGCATTTTCAAATGCATTCCAGCTTGGGCTTGTTTACACTGCGGACAATGTGTCATTATCTCCTGTTCGTTCACATGCCAGCACGATTTCACACTGGAAACTGGAAACAACACCACTGTCATCATCACTGGATGACAGGACTCGGGATAGACGTTAGGACCTAAATACGGAATGCCACCGTTCGGCCAGCGTATCTGTCCCGGTACGTCTCTAAGTGTGGTCCCCCTTCATTTCCTCATGAAGAGCGCGTCTGTTTGAAAGACTCTAGACGGAGCCCTGTCGGACCTGTGTGTGTGTCAGTTGCTCACCACCAGTCAGTCATATCCAGTCAACCACAGCCACAATAAACATCCCGACCCGTCCGTCAGACCCCAGCGCCGGGCTCGGAGCCGGGCTCCCCAGGTTTGAGACCCAGCAGGACCAGCCGGCGTCGCTTCCTGTTGGGTTTGAAATGCGGCCCGAGTCCAAACAAACAGGTCCTGTGGCGTGGTGCCTAGTTATAGACTGACCTGCACAGTGTAAACCAGGGATCGCTGGAAACCCACTGACATATCGGGGTTAATGGGTTTTGAGGTTTGTGTTGCTATGGATATACACCCACCCAATTTGTTTACCGTCCACGTTAGCTAGCTGGCCTTAGGCCTGGTTTTGCCGATGAATATTTCTCTGGGTTTAGGGATTAGAAAATGGCTCCACGGCCTCCCTGAAACAGTTGATGTCCTCCAAACAGTCGATGGCTTTTAGAGAATATTGAATGGTTATTTTTTGTTTTCCTGAATAAAATGAACTGTCTCCAACTGCCCACACAGCTAGATCCAGTGAAAGCTGTTTAATTGTGTGTTCTACACGTCAAGCTTCTGTTGAACGATCACAGGCCACAGTAGTTCAGTGCCATGTGCCGCGTGTTTTGTTTCAACAGTGTTTATGAGTGGGGCTTGTCATGGTTGAAAGCTTCAAAGCTAGTGGGGCTGACAGGGAATCATAGCAGCGTTGCTTTGTGTATAGGAAAAGAACTGGCTGCTTCTACGTCCAGGTACGAGAGCAGGTCTAAGAAGTCCTGTACCATATCTCTCTGTCAGCACTGATGGCTCTTGTCGTCAATGGACCCTAAAGGCAATAACGTTCATAGTTTAGTTCACGCAGATGAGAGTCAACCAGGAAAGCCCTCTCACTCCCAGTCAGCCCATCAGACTGGTGTTTTACAGCTACTGTTTAATACTGGGCAGCAATTATGGTTGTCCTTATTAACATGACAACATGTCAAACAACCTCTTCCTGTTAAAGTCCTCTTATCTTAATTGGCGGGGTCTCAGAGGAGAGTCAGTCCGCAGAGGCATGGAGGTACAGACAGAGGGATGGAAGGAAAGAACAAGGGAGGGAGAGGGACCAGGGTGGTGGCCGTCCAATCTGTTTGGTCTGCTTCTCGTCCGACCTCCTCAGCAACATGTCATTTCATGTCAGTCTGCCAGATTTCCAACAGGGGAGGAATAGTCCATCAGAGACAATGAGGGGGGAATTAGTGCTGAGACACATTATTTTACCATTATGGGAGGCCTACATCAATCACACAGGGCACAGAATCCCCCCCAACCACCCGCACCCACTCATCCATTGCTGTTGTTCCACTGTGAAGGTCTCTGGAGATCACAAATGGTTACCATTCTAGCAGAAAGGTACTCTTTTTTTTTAACATGAGGGAACTTGGCATGTCTGGAAAAGAACAATCTTTCCAGCACTTCTCTCTGTGTTCATGTTCTCCACTCTCTCGGACGGACACCGGGACATTCGTGCGTCACATCCTCTTAAAAGACCGAGCATAACTCGGAGGAGAAGCCGCACAAACAATTGCCCTGATCGTGGCCAACCCACTGCAATCTCCTCCTTCAACCCCAAGCTCCACAAGATGCAGTGTTCTAATACACTTCTCACGCTTTTTTTATAATAATAATTTTACTTTTTTCATTAACCTCTCTTCTCCGCTGGCAATGGTTCAAATTACTCCCACCCGTTTTTGTTTACTCGTTAATATTATTGATTTTGCCTGGGTGTCGTTGCATGGGGTGGGAGGTAGGGATGGAGGTGGCGGGTGGACGTTTGGCCGCCGGCCTCATATCTTGGCCCCTGTACTGTTAATGTAAGGATCGCACCGCTACACCTCCCTCTTTATCTCTTCCCTGCTCAAGTGTAATTGACTGCAGAAAAGCCTTGTATTTCAATGTAGGATAATCTAACCTTTTGAGGTGTTTCGCAGACCGCCCAGGTGCCTTAAATAGGTCACTTAAGCAGGCTTAGCGTAGCAGGCCAGGCTGATATGGAGGCCCCACACCCAGAGAGACCTAGGCAGCCTAATTGGTAGTTATGGCTCCCAGGCTCCATGGGCGAAAGGCAAAGTTGGCCACCTATTGTCACATTTAGGACAGTGGCCACTGCGCTCTCTCAGCCTGCCTTGCCAGCCACCGCCGGCCTGGCGTGGGCTCATTAGCCGGCCCACAACCTAATTGCTGGAAGTGCTTTACCTAGAAATCTTGATCCCTTCGCTCCGCAGTCTCCTCTCAATCGCTCCTCTTTCTCAATTTATGTTCACGTCATTATTCGTCTACCTTTCTTTCTATTGAACACCTTTTTGGTGGACGTATTGGCTGTGTGCTCCATGCCTTTGTGCTACAAATGGGGGGGTTGTAAAAAACAGTAACCGGCATTAGCCTAATCTGTCACCCAATTTACATCTTTTGCTGTCTTTTTTCTGAACAAGAGAGAGACAGAGAGGGAAAGACAGAGGGGCGAGAGAGAAAGGGAGAGCGAGACTGAAAGGGAGAGAGAGGGAAAAGGCGTAATGAAAAGGCCTAAATGACAGTGGGTTGACAGTGGGATTGGCTGGTAAATGACTCCGGAGTGTCTCGCCTGCGGAGAGGGGATGGAGGAAGCTCCCAGTAGAGCTGATTAATTCCAGTGGCTGAGGCTGCCAGGGGAGCAGGGGGTTAGCGGAGGCACGGAGCGCGGAGAGGAGCCTATTACCCACACCACCGTTGAAACCCATCTAATCAGCTACAGTACGACCCGGCTCCTGGAGACAAACTTTCCAGGGCTCGCTCCCCATTCGTTCCACACAGGGACTTAAATACGAGGGAGGTGAGGGAGGGCACCGGGTTTGGGGAGGGGTACAAAGGATTTTCTTTTCAAAAGATGGTTAGGAGCTTTGTAAGGAAGAAATCCTCTGCCTGCCTGGCTGGCACTGGGCTCTGTTCTCTTTACCACTCTGTGGCTCTCCTCTCTCTCTCCCTCCCTGCACACTGAGCAGATTCCTGGGGCTTTGATAGTGACAGACCTTTTTGCGTATCACCTGGAAGTGTGACCAGATATGAATATGTCAGAGCATTTAATCCCAGCACGGCTCTCAGCCTCCTGGAAGTATGTCAGTATAAAACACACACACATTCAGTGTAAAACACTGTTACAGTGTGATTATAAAATGCAAGTACAGTGCTACTGTAAAACACCTTTACAGTGTCACAGTAAAACATAAGTACATTGCTACTGTAAAACAAAAACAGTCACCGAAAAATACATTTACAATGTCACTGTAAACCACCCTTATAGTGCTTCTGTAAAACACACATTCACACAGTCACTGTAAAACACCCGTACAACGTTACTGTAAAACACACACACTGTCAGTGTAAAAAACTAAATGTCACTGTCAAACAACTGCAATGTTATTAGAAAGCACACACAGTCAGTGTAAAACATGTCACTGTAAAACACAGTGTCGGTGAAACCTACTTATTGATAAACATACATACATCTGATGTGGCACTGGACAACATGCATGAAGAACAGGGAATTGCCCAGATAGGAGTTCGCTTTTCACTGAACCCCCCCCCTTCCCACAGACAGGCAGTAGGCTTCCGGTGCGATTTGTAACCATTACAGTCCTATTTGTGTTCTAGGCGTTCCAAAACAGATATAACCCTCCATCAGACTGTGTCCCCTCAGCAGCCTGAGAGATCTTTTCCCTCCTTCTAGTTCCCTACATGTTCAGAAAGGTCATGAATAATCCATATTAAGTACTGTACTAAAGTCCCTAACTGAACTGTTAAAATATTGATCTTGCCCAATCATAATAAAGTGAAATTACTGAAAGCAATCCATCACTATAAACGTTTAGTGTCTGCTCCTTCCGCGGGCTTAACTTGCTCAATTTCCCCTGGCTGTAGCGCTGCATTATGGCTCAATAATACTAAAGATGCTATCAACGTTTGCAATTGCTGCTGTATTAGCCTGTGAAAGGTGTTCTGTTGTCATGCAAATTAAGTGACAACAAATCCATAACGTTATTAAATATATTTGGATGATTACTCTCCATCCTCGCTCACCTTCCGAAAGGAAAATATACGTATTCGCCGTCGTTCCGGTGTGCCGCCGTGCATGTGCTTACGTACATGTGTGCGTGCGTAGGTCCGTCCATATGCACTTGTCTTAGCGATTTAGGAGCGTGTGAGCGCGCGTGTGCTGCTTGAGAAAAGCCGCAGTCGTCTGAAACTCACACTACCATTACATGCAGTCATTAGAGCCCCTATAGGTGAATGGGCATCAACACATACTTAACCAAGCGACATATTCCCACATTTTAATGAGTTTTTAAATACTAAACATGGACGCACATCGTCCTCACTATTGTTGAGCTCTTAATTTACCGAGCAATTAAGCCAAAGCCCTCATTTATCAGTGTGTGTTCATTTGCTGGAAACCTAGTCACTTTTTATTAATTGATGCCATGGAAATCCTGAGGTAAAATTAATGTGCATACACTAGAGGTCATGCTGGCAGTAGGTGCTAGCTAGCATAGCGTTGGAGGAGCCCAGAGACGGATAGGAAGCAGGCGCTAGGCAGATTCCACCTGAGACATATTTCAACATTAACCACTACACTAGGGATTCCGACTGAAGCTGGGGAAGAGAATCTTGTGCAAAGTGCTTGTTTTTCTGTAGCCATCTGCTTTTTGTATGGGAGGAGGAAATTATCGTTATGTCTTTAAGAGGGAAAACAATTATAGTCTTAACCTCTTCAGTTGCTCATCATGCATTTACTTCACTCTGTTGTCAGTATTTAAGACTTCCTAGAATTAAATAACTGATTTGACCTAAATTCTGTGATTGGACAACAATTGGACAAACTAATTTTAATGTTAGGAATTCCATATGCTGATATTACACAATTCTAGGTAGTAGCTAGCTACTGACTCGTGTTTGCTGGCAAGTTTGGACGTACACAAGTGGAAAAGAAAAAGAGACATTTTAACAAAATATAAAATTTGAATTCATTTTTAACATGAGCAGTTGTCACAAAGTGCTTTTGCAGATACCTAGCCTAAAACCCCACAGTAGCTATGACAAACTATCTAGTAGGGTCGTAACTTTGGAAGAAACCTAAAGAGGAGCTGGACACTGAGTTGTGCCCAGTCCTCTTGACTGTGCTGGGAGATTATAAGAGTATGTGACCTTTTCGATGCCCTGTCTCAGTACTTATTCAGACATTTGTTTGGCTAACTGAGGGTTTTGGGGGGCAACTGATGGTTACTTGCATATTGACAGAACACCACATTTTTCTACTTTTGGCACGAAAAATCAATCTTGGAACCTTTCCATTACTGTGCAGATGCTCTAACCATCAGGCTATCTGTGGTTACACTGCCTTTGCGCAGCTATGAACTGCCGTTGTTTCCTGTGGCCGTCTGTTTGTTGCTTTAGTGTAGCTGTAGGTGGAAGCAGACCCACAAGTGATGATTCGCGCTGTACGTTTTATAACAATGAAACCACTTGCTGTGGTCAGTATTAATGGACAGTTCCAACACCCGAGATGCCTGCCAGGAGCATGTTTACTACAACAGCATGCTAATGTTACAGTCACCAGGATGGGACCACCTCTGTGGTGACTGGTGCGCTTCCGTCTGCCAGACACGTTTCTGCTAACGCTAGGCCAACGCTGGTGTGCTGTTTGTATTTAATATAGTATTTTATGAGGATCCCCATTGGCCCTGCCTACATACAGCACATGTATATGTACAGTGTATATATAGCATTTATAGACCAATAATACCACAAATACAACAATATACAGTACACAAAAATAAAATGCACAATGCATAACTGTGTCTTTTCACAGTGCAGCCAGGTGTTTTTTATCTGCACTTATTATGTTGCCCAGGGTGACAGGAAGTTCCACCTTGTCATGGCTCTACTGTGTTTACAGCTTTGAAGTAGCATGGTAACAGCATGGCTGTGTACTAACAGGAACCTGTTACACTATGACCAACTGCCTGTTGCTGGTGCTCTAGCTTGCCCTACAATATTTATGCTAAGAACCTTTTATATCAAGACTTCATGAAAAAGATACATTTTCAATTTCTACCATTCGTTGAGTTATAAATATGTGTGGGCTTTTAGTTTTAGAAGTTATCGTGTTTTTATATGCTTAGTTACGTCACCAAGAATATCATAGAGAAAACAAGATCAACAAACATCACATTTTGAAAAACCCATGCTACATGATGCAAAATAAAGACACAACTATGAGAGCCACCCTGGGCCCCAGGGGACAAGGTGTTACCCCGAGAGAGTGAGAGGTGTCTGGGAGAGCTGGGCTGATCTTGACCCCCTCCAGCCCTGGGGGGTGTTATTGCTGGGTCCTGGCTGTGGTGATGCTATCCCTGGCAGGTTGCTGCTGCTCTGCCCTGTGAGTGGGCTAATATGCTTCCATTTCTCATCCCGACAGTCAGTAAAGCACTGGGGCAAAATATTCTGTCTCCCTGAGCAGCCTGTAATAAATTGTCCTTTCATCTACGCACGAGACACATTTTTCTTTTCCTCAGTCTACCTTCTCTCTCACTCTCCTTTTTTCACCTCCATCCCACCACTCTCACTTCATCCCTCTCTTTTTCTCCATCCCTCTATCCATCTCTCTATCCCTCACATCGTTCCCTTTCTCTCTCTCTTTATCCCACTCTCCATCTCTCTCAACCTCCTTCCTATTGCCCCTCCCTCCATCCCTCTCTCCCTCTCTACAGTCTCTTTCTATTTCTCATCTTTCTCTCTGTGTCTCTGTAACTCCACCCTTTCATCTCTCTCTATAAACTAACCTGGCCCTTGTGGTTTCTAGAGCTGGCACAGTTGCCCTGGCACTCTATAAACCATAAACAGGGTGGCACAGGCCAATCCTGCTGCCAGACACACTGCACTCTGGGTAATTAAGAGGAGAGGAGGAGAGAACAACAGGGAGGTGAAGAATGAGGGGGGAGGAGATAGGGAGTTGGGAGGTGGGATTGAGCCAGGAGTTGTAAAGGAGTAATGCAGGACTCTATGCTAACAGTTAGGCTAACTCTAGAGGTTCCTGTGATGAAACCCATGTCTCCTTCACAGCCTATAGCAAGAGGTTTAATGACACAGGCCAGCAGGGACACCTCTCATTTTTTACTTCTCTATCTTTTCTGCTCTGTCTCCGCTTTCTTTTCTGATCTCATCCTTTTCTCTTCTCATCTCATCTCCACTCCACAATCATCTCTTGTTCTCCTCCCTCTTCCCTTTCTTCCCTCCTTCTCACTGCTTCCTTTACTTGTCTCCTCAGTCCCTCTCTCCTCTTCCTTTTCTCCTCTCGTCTCATCCGCTCCACACATCGCCACGCAACCACAGTGCGGCTTCCACTTTGTAATTGTGCAATTAGTGCCACAGCCTGGTTTTCATATATCACAAATGGCTGGCTCGTGGTATTAAAGAACCCAAAGTTCCAGCCTAGCAGGCTTGGCTGTGAGAGGTGCATTAAGGGCAGCGTTTTGTAAAATGTGAGCCAATTTATCATGATCTGTTTTTCGTTCCCACCCACCACTCTCCAGCCCTCTCCCTTGTCTTTCAGTCTGACCTTGTGCCGGATTTTGTGGAGGTTCAATTTGCTCATTGTTACTTGCTTGCATAATTTCGACGGCTACACACAGATGGAAAGAGAGACGCTCACCCACCAGTGTCACGGCCACATAAACACACACGCATCAACATTTCACATACTGTACACCCACAACACACACACACACATCAAAACACACGCACACACAAACACACACACACACACACACACACACACCCATAGCACACGCCTGCTACTGATTGCTACCTCTGCCACTTCGCTTCCTGTGTCGCTCTCTACCTCTTTCCCGTTCCCTCTCTTTCCCTCTCCAAGCAAAATCCACTCATTTATATGCTAGGGCTAAACGGTATTCATTTGTAAGATGGCAAGCTGTATAACACTGGTAATTCCTCCTAACCAATTTCCTGCGCTCTTCCCTTTAGCTGTCATAAGCAGTACATTAAGCAAGTGAGGCAAATCCTCTCCCATTTGGCCCCATGGCTTTCCCCCTTCTCTCTCCCTCTATCTTCCTCTCTCCCTCATTCTTCACTCTTTCTCTCACCATCCCTTTCCGTCCATTTTTTCTCCCTCTCTTTTCCTCCAGTGTCTCCGTCACCTAGTCGTCACCCCTGTCTCCACAGCTGCAGGTTGCCACGGTGAAGATTTACAATGCACGCCTATTCAGTCAACCGTCCTTTTCTCCTTTTCCATCCCCCACCTACCCCCCCACCACCTCCCCTCCTCATCCCCCTCTCCCTGCCCTCACTGCTCCGCCCGGCTTCCCCTCTTCCATTGTGAGGAGCTGTAGCAGGCTTTGAGGCTGACGCCCTGGCTTGTCAGGCCTCCACTGGCTTATCACCCCAGGCAAGAACTGCCAGCGCTCACCACAGCAAACACCTGCCCCCTCCAGCTGAGGAGGAGCGCTAGAGGAGCTGGAGGAGAGGAGAGGCAGGCAGGGCCCTGAGCTTAGTACTCTTATCATACTGCCACACTGAATCCTACACTCCCTCCAATAGGATCAGCCTCTCTCTACTGGTCCTTATCTCATATCTTAAAGCCCGCTTAAAAAGCCCTCGCTCTGATCGTTTTTTTTGTATTCTTTTTTTCCCCCCTCATCGCTCTTTTTTTCCCTCACTGAGCGTTTCTTTCTTTCTTTACCTTGTTCTTTCTTTTTTGCTTGTTCTTTCATTCACTACCGCTCACTACCACTTAATTTCTTTCTTTCTGAGAATGTTTAATTTTTTTGCTCGTTGCCCTTCTCCGGGGGTGACAGGCAAGGGTAATGCCATACCCCCTGGCATATCCCACCATCCGCTCTGCTCCGCCTCTGATCCAGCCATATTAGCTGATTGTAATCAGTGGCGGGGCAATGGACAAACACATGCTGCCACTGCTGTCCCTACTTCCCTCGCTTTCTCCCTCCATCCTCCCCTCCTAGCCTCTCTCCCTACTTCCCTCTCACCCTCCCTCCCTCCC
>JACXGJ010014644.1:0-14545 GCA_016801105.1 Esox niger
AATAGAATACATTCCTTTTGTTCTATTACCACCTAGGCCTGACACAAAGGGCAGACTGTCCTTCTCCACATGGGTAATCTCTTCAACTCTGTTAGGGCTTACAGCATCCTGCCAGACAATAGATGCCCTAAAGAGTTTATACAGATGTGCATATCAAAGAGAAACCCTATAGTCTGCCGATACCAATCAATGATGCCCCCAGGCAAATACCAGATCCCCCTCTCCTACATTTCCTAAGGAACAAAGGACTGATACCCCTATTCAGAATATCTCATGATCCCCTGCATAATATAGACAAGTGTGTCACAACCAAAGACCAGAGTTACATACTAGGCAATAGATAAGCAAACATGTCTCGAAAATACATTAGTTAAGAAATTGCCACAACACACTCCCGCAATCTTCCCTCTCTTTTTCGCTGTAATTCCCGGCACCTGACACTTCAGTTGTCCACAATTTAACACATCCATATTCAACAATATATCCCTTTGCGCTTCGTCAGCCACAATAATAAGTACCCTACCAAAACTTAAACACCTTGCATCTAACACCCGCCCAACCTCTGCCTTAATCGCTTTGGTCAACGTTACAGGGTTCATCATTTTTCCGGTCGGATCGGAGAACCCTACCACCACTTTATACCCCCCTTCCACACATTCCCCTCCTTCCCCTCTTACAACCTTACCTCCTCACCTGAGTTGGATTCCCCATCCTCCTTCCCCCAAACTGGTTTCCTAATCTTTTTCCTGGCACCCCCGGTATAAAACCATCCCTCCGTTCTCCCAACCACATCAGCAATGCCTACTCTACTCCTGTCTGAACTCCACGCCATGCCGGCACCATTCCCCGTACAGCTTGCACACCTTGTTGTGAAGTAATCTAGCTATACTGCTGTCTGTAGATAACAGGTAGCTCAGGCCAATTTCTCCCTACAGACTGCACGAAACAAAAAAATGTAAACACTGTAGCCTACGCTAGCCTTCTCCTTCCGGCCTGTCAAAACAACTCAAATCCATAAATTGCGCCATCGACAGTCCCAGGAAAATCCTACTAGAACAGCTGACTTTATTCATGATTAATCAGAGTTAACACAATGACAGGTGTGTCATGACTTCTATTTAACATGAGCTTGAATATGATTGGTTTATTCTGAACACAGCCGCATCCCCAGTTTCAAAATGGATGTTACTTGGTGTCAGGGATAATAAAAAGTGAATATTGTTCAACAAAGCTGCTCGTCACATGTAATTTTCAACACATGCAAACTTTTCCGTCACGCTATGTCATTTCCATCACAACACATGTTTTTTGGAAAAAAAACATAAAAACACAGTATATAGTTTGTTGCAGATATTGCTAAAATTCAATTATAGAATTGGAAAACTCTTGATTTTGCCATGCAGAAAATTTAATGGAAGACTTTAGTGAAACAGTTGAAAGAATTTTTTATCTAACCGACAGAAAAATATTATCCCTAATATTCTGAAAATAAATAATGTTATACATTTGGGCACATCTATGTGTGAAATTTCATGTTAGAATAAAATGACAAACATTATATATATCATCTAAATAATTCCATCACAGCCACTATCAGGAAGGGTTTCATCACAAGGTGAAATGTATCATTACATTTTTCAGCTGATGTATTTTTTTGTGTGAAGGTGAATGTGAATAAATCCAACTCGGTTTTCATACATTTACCAGACATACAGTGTTAGTGCCATCTGTAAAAGGACCTTGCATACTATACTCCTTGATGCATTTTTCAAATGTGGTTTTACAATTAAGAAACCACGCTTCAACCAAGGTATAGCCATCCGGAAAAGCCCACGTAAAAGACCCCCGTAGACTCGCACCGTACATTGCAGCACTACAATTATAACCCGCTAAACCATTACCAGCCTGTGCTGTATAGTATTCCAAATACCGTTGAGGATTATCATTGAGATTCTGAGGCTGCATATTATAGTCTTAAAGATTGTTTGACAGGTCTAAAGTGTAATTTCAAAATCACCTTCCCCACTACAAACAAAACCAATTGAATCTGATAAGATTTTACTTCAATACAGATTTAATCTAACTGACAAATATATACCTTTGGCATATTTTGTGGTTTAGCTTGAACTCGAGACAACAGTCTCTTAGTTCATTTTCGCACTAAGACTACTGCGCTGCATACAGCTTCCGTATTAAAGTTATCCACGTATTCATTCTTATTCTCACTCAGTTTCTATGTGATGTTTGGCTCCGACTTGAGTAAGAGCAGAACGTTTTTGGCTACCCCTTGAACTTCGGTCAGCTGTGCTTGAAAACCAGATGCATGTAAATCCTTGACCAGCACGTTTCAGTTGCAGTGACATCATAATGGGCCTAAAAAAATTATCAGGTGGATGCAGGCATGATTGTCTTCTTTAGCTCGGGTGGTCCACTTCACATCTGATGCAAGCTTTGTGGAGAATAACCCCAACAATGTTTTCCATGATCATACCCAATGTTGCTTTGACGGTTTTTAAAACATGCGGTGCAAGGCTTTGTCCATTTTGTGATAACACTTGTCAGCATTTGAAAGGTATGATAGATTAAGAGGTCAAGCCAATGGTAGTTTCACGGTGGGTATAATAATGAAACCGAGTTTTCAGGGTATCATAAAAAGGTTCAACGTTGCTATACAAGGCATCACACAGCCAGTCCTCAGCCTTGGGTTCTTCAATCTTAGATTGTTTTGTATTCTAGAGACATGTTTTGTAAGGTCTGCTGGCTGCTTGATAGTAGCAGGCAGTCTGTCTGTTTTTATGCTCTGTTAAGGAATGTGTTCGTTTAAGGCGGGGCTTCAGGGTTGTACGTCAGTTGAACAGTACGCAGTTGCAGTCATGGAAATTGCGCCAGTCTAACAGTGTCATAGTGCTTCACTCCTTCGATATCTTTGAACAACACATCTACCTTGTTGTGTGCACGGTTGTGGCACAAAATAAAACACTTTTCGAAAGGTGCTCCATAAACTAGCACTAAAAGTAATTTGATCAGTCAAACCCTGTTCAAACTAGGTTAGTCTGAAAGACCAACACCTGGGGTCTGTGTGGTTTAAATACACCGACCACACCAGCCACCTGTGGCGTTGTAAAAACATGAAAAGTACCACCCACTGGTTATATATCATTCGTTGTACACTCTTAAACTTGTCGTAACATTGATTGCCTGTGGGATAAAATATTTGAGAACCCTGGCGTCCTTTTATTGAACAGGAAACATCACACTACATATCTTAACATCTTATGCCTTAAATTTAACATTCCCGAACATTGGTGCCCTATTGTTAAACATCAAAGCCACAATAAAATTACATAATGCACAGCCCCATACCATATTTCACCACCAGGAATCTACCAGGAACCCATTATTATCCAGGGCCATCATATTCCAGAACTGCAACTTACCTGGATTGTCCAAAAGTACAAGGTGTCAAGTGCTCAGAGACATGGCCAAGGTCAAGAAGGCTGAAACA
The DNA here is from genome assembly GCA_016801105.1 of Esox niger. Classification (NCBI taxonomy): domain Eukaryota; kingdom Metazoa; phylum Chordata; class Actinopteri; order Esociformes; family Esocidae; genus Esox; species Esox niger. Next base: position 3,506 of record JACXGJ010014644.1, read on the forward strand.
CAGATTTGAAATAAGATTTGAAATGTACTTTGTAAACTGAGCAAAGAAATACCTGAAGTCAGATTTTTCAAAGGTTTTATGGACAGATTAAATGAGAGTGACTCATAATGGACCAGACGAATGGGTCTGTGACTGGATCACTAATGGACACAAGACACCACTTCAGTCAGGCTCCAGCCAGGTGGAGGAGGGGTAATGGTATGGGGTGCTATCATTAAGGATGAGATAGTTGGATTTTTCGGGCAGATGATGAATTGAAACACAACTCCCACACCTACTGCCAGTTTCTCGAAAATACTTTCTTCAAACAGTGGTACAGGAAGACATCCTCAGCATTAAAAAAGGCTATGATCTTCATGCAGGACAATGTTTCATCACATGCATCCAAGTACTCCACTGCTTGGCTAGCCAGCAAGGGCCACAAAGACGCCCGAATAATTACCTAGCCCCCTATCCTCTCCTGACTTAAATCCTATTAAGAATTTGTGGGCCTTTCTCAAACATGAGACTTTTAGTCAGGGAAGACAATACACCTATTTGAACAGCATTTGGTTGCTGCTTCAGCAAAAGTTGATCATGAACAGATAAATAAACTGACAGATTCCATGGATGAAAGGCTCATGGCAGTTATTGAACAGAAGGGTTATATTGGTCACTGAACACTTTTGAAAGGACATTTTTTTTATTCATTGTCATTTGGTGTTACTTATTTGTTACTCCTACTCAACAAGTGGAGAATAAACATGTGAGTTGGGAGATTTGTATTTATTCATTAGTTGCCTAATAATTATGCACAACAATTGTTGCCTGATAATTCTGCACTCGTATCTATTCCCCTGAGAAAGATCAAAAATCACTTTTCCTTTGTTAAACATTCAGGTTTGAGGTCACTATATTTTGTGTTGACTGATAGCATTGTGTTTGTTCAACAGTAAAATGAATCTTGAGGAATACGATTTGCCTAATAATTGTGCATGCAGTGTATATTAAAAAAATACGTGAACTAAAGACAATATCAACATGCCAAAGAGGTAGATATATTTGTTATTACCATACAGCATCTATGCCTGTACCTGACTAACATTAAATATGGATCTATTAAAATATCTGTTAACACATGTACACAAATCATGATCTGTAAACCCATCATTTAATCATGAATTAATATTATTGAATATATTAATGTATGCTAACTGTAAAGTGTTACCAATTTCTGTTTTAATAACAGTAGTGAAGTGGCCAATAAACCAACAAACACAGATGGAGATAAAAAATAGGACATTTTCATCACATGTTGTTAGGATCTTTGATGCATTTTGATGGTGGCTTATAGGGAAGATGTTTTGTTTCCAACATGTAATTTGGTATTTACTTCATACAGTCATTTAACTTCCCAAGGGAACTCACATTGACCCGACCACCAAGCATGTGAATCACTTTTCTTTAATCTTTCTCTCTGCTTGCTTATCCTCATCGTCCAATGACACCCAAAGAATGCCGTTCGCCCAGTAAACCGCTGTCCAAAACGGCGTAGTTAGATAAAAGTGGCTACCGTTCAATGTAGAACTTAAGAGAGAATATATAATTCTAGCTTCATTACTAACAACAACTAGCTAGTAATACACAGCACTAAAACAATCTTACTAAATGTTGTAAACTAAAGTCATAAGAAAATGTCCAACATACTTACAGATAGTGCAGTTTAACTTGCTGCTGTTCTTGTTGTTTTTCCATTTTTCAAAGTTGTTCTCCTCAGCGATTGGTTGAAATCTAGCCATGTGATTGATGCAAAATCCAAATAAGGAATTGAAACCAGACAGACGTTTATAACGGCGTTCAGTATCACTGAACGCCGTAAGTTACGGCGCTTATTGACATCAACAACGCCGTCGCAAACTCCATACAGAGCAGGGGAAACTGTGTTTTGGACGCTGCTATGAGTGATTGAAGACACTGTATTGCAGCACTTGGACGGCATCGCAAACGCCGTTTACAACCTGGAGAACGCCGTTTTAGACGGCGGTTTAACTGGGGAACGGCGTATTGGACGGCGGTTTACTGGGCGAACGGCGTACTTTGCGTGTGATTGGACGACGTGGGACGCCACAATGAGTCATGTTTTTGACGCACTTGGCCTTCCATAGCAAACAGAGTAGTCGGGGACGGGCGGGTGGTCAGAAGACGATCGGTCGGCAGCAGTACAGTCAGGGAGCAGGCAGAGTAGTCGGGGACAGGCAGGCGATCGGAACTTCGGCAGAGAGCAGAGGTACAGGCAGGGCGCAGACAGAATAGTCGGGGACGGGCGATCGGTATACAGGGAGCCGGGACGAGAGTTTGTAGAGTGCGAGATGTGGCATGCAAGCATTAACCATTGATCCGGCAGGGAAAAAGTCGTAGGTGGTTGTATATATACGGTAGGTGATGAGGAGAGTAGGAACAGGTGTGTGAGTAGTGATTGGGAACAGGTGTGGGAACAGGTGCGCGTTTGCAGTTCAGGAATGCGAGCGCCCGCCTCTCCGTGCTCACGGAGGAGGAGGCGTGAGACATGCTCCCAGATATTTAATTCATTTGAAAACCTGCAGCAGTCCAGATGCAGCTAGAAATGGCATTGGAGGCCCAGTAAAGGGGTACACTTACTTCTTGTCTATACCAAATTCCCAAGGTAGTGAAGGGACATTGCATTGCGTAGGATGCCGTCTTTCAGATGGGATGTTAATGGGTGTAGTGACAAACCATCCACAAAATCCCATGGTACTTAAAGTAAGATTAGGTGTTCCAATTTTCCATTTGTCTTGAAGAACTGAAATGAGGTGATTGGATGTCCATAACATGTTTAAACACCTCTTAACTTTGGGCACAAGCTTGGACACAAAAAAGGTTGAGATCTGTCTGTAAAAACAGGGAGTGGTTAGCGCTTCTGACCTGTAGCTGAAATATTGTTAGATTGAATCCCAAGCACAAATGAAAACTTGTTTTTCTCTTTTGTTAACAGTGGCAAGCTTGGAGTATATGTAATTGGTAACTTTATTATATTGTACTGATTTGATTATGTAAAACAAATGATAAAGCATTTATTATGGAGGATATTTGTTGTATCTTTATTTTGAATTGACAGCTTTAGACAGATTTTCATCTACATTTTGTCGCCCATCGAGGCATTGTATAAACCATCAGTCTTCCGCAATGTAATCGGTTAGGGACATGGCCAGTGCATTAAACTCTAGCTATATTCAGCAGGAGATTTTGACACTTGGTTCATGTCTCTTTCTTCCTGTGTATCTGCCTCAAGATCAGCGCGTTGCTCATCCATGCGCTTGGCCTGTACCTTCTGGATTAGGCTGAAAAAGACCTCGTCTGCTCCAGACAGAGCTCCGCAACCAGGTTCAGGGAGAGAACACCTCTGATCTTCAATCCTGGTTGACTGGAGAGAGAGAGAGAAATAATGCTCAATACATTTGGAAAGTATCTACTAAGAACTTAAATACTAATGAACTAAATGAATCTTATGTCAACAAGAATTTACAATATGCTACCGTTCAAAAGTTTTGGGTCACTTAGATATGTCCTTGTTTTCGAATGCTAAACAAATCTTTGGTCCTTTAAAAAGACAAATTGATCAGAAATACAGTGTAAATAGACATTGTTATTGTTGTAAATGACGTTTGTAGCTGGTAATAGCTGTTTTGTTATGTAATATCGACGTAGGCATAGAGAGGCTTGTTATCAGCAACAATAAATCCTTTGTTCCAATGGCATGTTGTGTCCAGAAACAAATACATTTCTTCTGAAACGCATCCATCTATTCTTGTTCAGAAAAACAAAGACTAAACCATGTGGAAAAAAAAAACGGAAGATCTCATACAACGTTGTGTACTACACCTTTCATAGGAAAACGCCAATTGGCTCTAACCAGAATAGAAACGGGTGGGATGCCCAGTGCACCACTAAGCAAGAGGAAAAAAACATTAGTATCTAGTATGAGAAACATGTTTTCAACTGGCAGCTTCATTAAATAATACCTGCAAAATTCCAGTCTCAATGTTGACCGTTATTTTAATGGACAAAAAAACAAGGAATTTTCTAAGTGACCAAAACCTTTAGAAATTTTGTGCAAGTAGCATCATCACTCCAAGTGATTTCTTCATTCTGACCTGGTACTTGATGAGCATATTGAAGAAGTCATCGGTGGGCTCCTGGGGAGCACAGGTGGCACACTGATGACCCAGGTTATTGTGGGCAATCTTCAGCTCAGGGAGGTCGCTGACACTGGCCCTCTGGTCATTCAACCTCTGGCTCTGAGAGGTTGCGATCTGGTCAAAGAACTCCTCTGAAGGGGCTAAGGTGAGGGTGGAGTCAGGGGTGCAGGTGGAACCCCTGTCCACCGAGGGGGAAATGGGGAACGGGCAGCACTGGTTAGCCATGCCGCTACTCTGGGAATGCTGCAAAGCCTGTCCTCATGAGGAGGGTGGGATTAGAACCTCTGGGAGTACAGAAAACTGGTTAACATAATATTCATAATAACATCAATGCTTAAATTACAGTGTAAAATAATAAAATAGATCATATTGAACAGGTGTTATGATTATCTGATGACCGAGTTTGCCCTTTCGGTTGGTGATAATAGCCACACTTGATACAAATACCTTACCAGAAAATTGTAATTGTTGTTGTCATTATGATACTCCAATATCTTTACAGCTCTACTTTTTTATTTCTGTCTACATGACAGCAACTGTGCAATTTAGGTCACAAACATTGTGGCAAGGACCAGCATAACCAAATTATGCACACAAAGAATTCCAGCATAATGTGAAAGAAACAATATAGCTGTAATTGTGTACAGATACAGAAATGTTCCGCTTTGTTTACTGCCAATTCCAAATCTAACAGCTTCAAGGAATTGAGATCTTTCCGTTGTCATTATTCCTCACACTCTGTCTGTAAGGACTCCTTTTTCCCGGATGCAACAGGTTTCACACTGTGAGAAAATGTTTCATGGGTACAAAATGGGGGGATTTCCCCCTGAGCAGTGTTAATGCTAAATCTAGTCCAGGAACAGAGTTCCTTTCAAAGTTCTTATCTACCACAGAAACATATGCACAAACGCTGAGTTAACTTGAAAAAAATAATCAGAGATTACACATTTGTACTGCACCTTGTACTCCAGAAACCAAAATGTGTATATTTCTGAACTTCAACAGAAGTCCAACACTCCTCCACCTTTTCGTAAAAGTTAAATCTTGTCGTTCTTTGCAACCTGTTCCAGTCTCTCACTGTCTCTCATTGTCACACACTCCTGAGTTCCGGACACTGTCTGTCTGCTTTCGAGAGAGGGCAGGGAAGGAAAAAAGGGGGGTTGCCCTTCTAAACTTGCATCATGGTTACTATAGGAACACAAAAGTGGCCTCCAAATCTTGCCTCTTTTGCCACACTCACACGGTCACGCACAAATTCAAATACACAAACACACAAACAAATGCAAAAACATACATACACAGACTCTCACAAGCACATACACATACATACAAACTCTCTCAAGCACATACACAAACCCACCTCTCTGTCAAGAGGCATATAAAGGGCATTACAGATCTCAAATACATTAATATGCATGCTCTTTGAGTGTGAAAATATAGTCAATGTAAATTGAGTTGCTAGACAAAGTGACTCCAGTGAGAGACTACAGTGCAGAGTGAGTGTAGAAAAAACTAATATATCTCCACACTGCCTAGGATCTCAACCATGAATGGCTCTCTGTTCCTGCGTCATTATCTGGGAATTAAGCCCTCTTTTTTGCCCCTCCCCAGTCAATGTGCCTACCAGCAGTCAGTTGCTAGAGCAATACTCTGAGCAGAGTACTGCAAGTGTGTTTTCTGTTCTCATAAAGCAGATTCCTAGTGTCTTCATTATCACACCCTCCTGTGGTATTTAGTGAAACAGTGCACAGATCTGTTCAAACAAATACTGTAAAACTCACTGTATGCTTGTAGCTTAATTTCACAAAAAACTTTCTGTTGAATTCAAACAAAATTCAGGCAACAGTAAATATATCATGCAGTGCTTTGGGAAAATCTATGTACGTATATCACGCCCTAGCGAGTAAGAAAAAAGGTATATGTAGGGGGTAGATTAGGGACGGGGCAGGAACTAAAAAGGCTATAAAAGCCGCAGCGAGGGGAAGGAACTTTAGACTTGTTGGTAAGCTGGTCTCCAGATATATCTGATTGTGTAATCAATAAAATTGGCTGATTATTGATTATAATATTGTTCTCTTCCTTATTGACTTCATCTCATCAACTTATTCGGGTGAAGCAGGTTAAGCTTCAACAAAAACCATTAGAAACACACTACGCCGTCTTGGATTAAAATCCTGCAGCGCATGCAAGGTCCTCCTGCTCAAGCCAGCACATGTCCAGGCCCATCTGCAGTTTGCCAATGACCATTTGCATGATCCAGAGGAGGAATGGGAGAAGATCATGTGACCTGATGAGATGAAAATAGAGCTTTTTGGTCTATTCTGAACTCCACTCGCCGTGTTTGGAAGAAGAAGAAAGATGAATACAAACCCAAGAACATCATCCCAACCATGAAGCGTGGAGGTGGAAACATCATTCTTTGGGGATGCTTTTCTGCAAAGGGGACAGGACGAATGCACCGTATTGAGAGGAGGATGGATGGGGCCATGTATCGCAAGATCCTGGCCAACAACCTCCTTCCCTCAGTAAGAGCATTGAAGATGAGTCGTGGCTGGGTCTTCCAGCATGACAACGACCCGAAACACACAGCCTGGCTAGGCCACACAGGAGTGTCTCCGTAAGTGGCCTAGCCAGTCTCCAGACCTGGAGCTGAAAATCTGTATTGCCCAGCGACAGCCCCGAAACCTGAAGGATCTGGAGAAGGTCTGTATGGAGTAGTGGGCCAAAATCCCTGATGCAGTGTGTGCAAACCTGGTCAAGAACTACAGGAAACGTTTGGTCTCTGTAATTGCAAACAAATGTTTCTGTACCAAATATTAAGTGCTTTTCTGATGTATCAAATACTTATTTCATGCAATAAAATGCAAATTAACTATTTAAAAATCATACAATGTGAATTTCTGGATTTTTGTTTTAGATTCCATCTCTCACAGTTGAAGTGTACCTATGATAAAAATTGCAGACCTCTACATTCTTTGTAAGTAGGAAAACCTGCAAAATCAGCATTATCAAATACTTGTTCTCCCCACTGTATAGTCTAATTGTTTGTTTTTGTATAATTCTGTAAATAACAGTATTAATATCATTTTTTAACGTAAATAGTCCCTCGATTTCAGGGCACCAAAAGCATTGGGCAAAAACATTGGAAACCAGGCAAACCTAGTTTAGCAATGCCGCAATAGAAAGTGTCGCCCACGTGACTGGCTGTGTGATTAACCACTACACTATAGAGCTGTACATTTCATGGGTATCAGTATAGCCTCTTGGGTCTACTCTGAACAAATCCTAATTTTCTACTGGCTGTTTCAACAGCTGATTGGCCATTCGTGAATGATATCGATGCAGTTAAACTGGCCAACGTTTCTTACTAAGTTTACTTCCACCACAAATAGCATTGTTCTCTTCTCTCCGTTTTTTACAGCATATTAGCCAGAAACAGGCTTTACCAGTATCTACTAATTTACTGGAATAGTCAAGAATTGAGCAATTGTTAACGAGTCTGACAAAGCAATTTCATTTCATGGTATAAGAACGTATTTTTTTCTTTAATGGCATAACAACATACTTTTTTCTTTCATTTGTGAATGGCATTGATACCATAACTATCAATAAAGGTGACAATAACTTACCTTTTCATAAAGTGAAAAGACAAGAGAATCGTGGAGTGCACCAGAGACAGTCGCAATCCTGTACAACATAGTTTTATTGTGGCACACAAATAAAATTGATGAATGTCTTTGCTCTCAATAGATTTGGACGTAGGCCTTCCACGTGAGAGGCACTGTTTTTAAACAGTAGGCCATGGCATTACACGTTTCAGCAGTCGCTAGATGCCATTAAGCATTGTGTTAAACTGACGTTTCTTAGTAAATTTACCTCTATCATAGTGTCTATGAACTGTATGGCTTTTGCCACTGGCCATTTTAACAGTTTATAAGCCAGTAATAGGCTTATCAGTATCTCATATCTTCCTAGGAATTTTCATTAGATTTTAGCAATTGCTAGCGAGACTGAAGATGAACTTTTCCATGCTAGAAAAGGTTGCAATATAACCATATACAGTTTAAGTTAAGGCTTACTACAACGTAACTGCTGTATGTTGTAGCCAGATATGTGTTTGTCTATCCTGACCCAAAACGCATGCACAGCTCCACACTTCTACCAGAAACAGTTGCAATAATACCGTAAACTGTTTTATTTCAGACTTACCATGTAGATATGGTATGTTTTAACCAGTGAAGTTTTATGGAATAATTCATAATGGTTTCTTGTATGGTTTCATCTTCAATGTTAAATTAGAATTAATTCTGGAATTTGATTTGGCCCGTCAACAGCTTTCCACTTTTGACCTTGAAAAAGTACTAACTATCGCGTTTTTTTGTCATTTTCTTACTTTATGAAGAAATGCTGTCCAATGAGTTTGGAAGCATTTGCCTGTACTTTTGCAGGCATGAGGTTTCTGTACAATTCAGAATTTAATCTCTGCTGATTTTGTCAATATAATCAATGAAGAAAAGTGAGCTATTTCCAGTGGTGGAAGTTATACATGCCCATGCCAAACAACCCCTTTCACCAAATTCCAAAGCTCTTCAATCCTATAAATTTCAAACATCAATCTTTGGAATTTGCCCCATAACACCATTGTGAATAACTCACCAATTGCGCTGAATATCGACGAGGTGATAGCCCTAGTGATATTGAATAAACAGCTAATGTAGAGGGGGTTTTATAGGACCCAAAATCAAAGATTGTTTTTGATCAATAAATCAATAAAAAATGTGGGGGATATTGCTATAAAATGCATAAATAACCTTACACTTTTGAAACGATTAATGTGCAATGTATAATCATGTAGTTTTATCAGAAACATATTAACGTGGAATCCACACTCACAGTAAATGACTTCTGAGATAGGACGAATTACACATACAGATAATGTTTATGTTCATCATTATATATGTGTCTTATGCTGAGAGATGGTCAAGAGCAGGCAATTACCTTGAGCCCAGAGAGGGGCATTTCTAAAGTTTACTGACTTTGTATCCACTGTTGGGGTGTCCAGAGTGTGGCCCATGAGCTGGTCATAAAGTGTACTCTGTGGTAAGAGATGACCTGAGTGTGGCCCATGAGCTTAACGTAACACTTACTTTGTGGACAATGATGGACATGACCCAAGTATGAACCATGAGGAGGATATGAATTACTGTCGCAAATTACGAGCATTCAAGGAGGTAGAAGATAAGAAGCGCACCCCACTCAGGGGGGTTGCCAACCAGACAAAGTCAGATGGCGTAATGTTTGAAAGTTCTGTATAAAAGCCATGGTCCCGAATTTAGAACATTGGGGGTGTATCTGCAGAAGGACCTGGCTTTAATGTCTGTCATTATTGTATGATTTTCATTAAAGTCTATTGGATTCACAAAATCCTGAGTTGAAGTGCATTTGTTTTTAGTGAAGAGTGGTTGATTTTCCACGACAAAAAAAATGACATTTATTTATAAAACCCTTTTTACACCAGCAGTTGTCACACTGTGCTTTTACAAAAACATCAAACCCTAAGGAGAAAACAACAACAGCGTTGAATTTCATCGGCTAGGAAAAACTCCCTAAGAAGGCCGAAATTTTGGAAGAAACCAAGAGAGGGACCAGGTTCAGAGGGGTGACCAGGCTTCTTCTGGCTTTGAACATATTGAGAGTACAAGTTGTAATAATTAATAAATGCATAGGTGCTGAGTCCAGAGTATATTTAAACCTAGTCCAGGTCAGAAGCATGACCAGATGGATAAGGACAGGGACAACCTGGAGGGGGTCAACAGAGTGGCAGCTGAAATCTACTCTTGACAAATCCATCTAGAAATTGAAAACTCTGGACACATTCTATTGTGCAACATTGCATTTTTATATTGTTGCCAGTTTTTGTGCACATTGCCCTTTATACACTTCAGTTGGCTGGGATCCCCACATTACTCAGTTTGCCAGCATCCCAGAGTTGCCTCTTCACTGTTGACGTTGAGACTGGTGTTTTCTGGGTACTATTTATGTTGCTAAAATGTATACTAAAAAGTTGCCCGTTGAGGACCAGTCGTCTGTCTCAAGTTAGACATCTATTGTATTTGTCCTCTTGCTCAGTTGTGCACTGAGGCATCCCACTAGCCATACTATTTTCAGCTGTGTTAACTAAATCACAAAAGGGTTTTCTAATGATCAATTCGCTTTTGAAACTGACATACTTGGATTAGCAACCACAACGTGCCATTGGAAAACAGGTATAATGGTTGCAGATAACGGACCTCTAGACATTGCATTAAAATATCTGCCGTTTCCAGCTCCAATAGTCATCTTCAACATTAACAAGGTCTACACCAGTGATTCTGAACCCTGCTCCTCGGCGACCCCCTGCCCTGCATGTTTTAGATCTCTCCCTGCCCCAACAGACCTTAATGTAGCTCATGAAGGAATTGATAATGAGCTGGTCATTTTAATCAAGTGTGACAGAGCAGGGAGAGATCTAAGACATGCAGGGCTGGGGGGCGCTCAGGAGCTGAGTTGAGAAACACTGCTCTACACTGTATTTCTGATCAATTTAATTGACAAAATTAGATTTTCTTTACAAAATGAATACATTTCTATGCATAGACATTTGTAGTGTTAGAAATCAGCCATGTCGTATAGTGGTAGTAATAATAACTCGCGTACTCGGTTGTCAAGGGAGAGAGTAATACAATTGTTTATTGCAGCATATTGATAGTCTATTAGCACATGATGTTACAGGCTCAAACGCTTCCATCTCTCTCAATTGTCCTGTGGGGTAAAAGCTGTATAAATACCTGGAGGGGTGTGTTTA
>JACXGJ010014645.1:0-14544 GCA_016801105.1 Esox niger
AACCAAAATAAACCACAACTACGTGCACAAACATTCAACATAAGTAGGTTCCCCAATTGGAGGCAATAACGAACACCTGCCTCCAATTGGGGAAACCAAAGCACATAGAGGTGGCTAGAGCCACCTATTTAGGCCATGTCCTGGCTATGGCCCCAGCCAGCGCAAAGATGGCTAGGGGCATAGCCAGGACATGACAGTCGAGGTAATATCATTGCATGAGTCCAGAGCGGTTTCATAAATGCTTATTGATAATGTATTGAATGATGGAAGCAAAAGTATAAAGGCATATTAGTTACGAATGTATAGGAAAATGCAACCCGACATATTTATGGCACTATACAATAAAAAAGCACAATGACCCAAAACACACGGCTAACTCAACCAAGGCATTCATCAAGTTAAAAAAGGGAAACATTTCAGACAGGCTTTTATTTGCCTATTCAGCAAGTGAAACTTAAATTTCACTTGTTAAAAAGGCAGATTAGGTCATAAACTCCCCAAAGCAAGCAAAAGTTCATGATGGCTGCAGTAAATACATGGCAAAGCATCTCAAAGAATGACACCAAAAAGAATGCACACTGAATTGATCTTAGTATCCGGCTTTCTTATACCTAAGCTAAAACTGGCCCTGAGTTAGCTTAGCATGTGTTTACCCAGGAGATGGTTATCCCTGGGCTAAGGTATAACCCTAGGCTAAGGATTTTCAAACATTTAGACTTTTTGAGAAGACTCAAGAAATTTGGCGTGTCTGTAAAAACTCTCACCAACTTTCATCCTGGTGCCATGTGTTCTCCAGGCATTAAGCGATATACACGCACCTGGCCACAGGGACGCCGACAGGAATCCCAGGGCCTGGGACAAAATTTAACATTCAGGACCTGAACCACAGGCCGAAACATTTTATAAATAGCAATGATGTAATTGTTCATAAAATATTTATTGTTTACTGCTTTAGCTAGGTAGTACTAAATACCAAGATTGACTGACTAATAAATAATTATATTTAAGCCAACCAAATGGGCCACAACCCCCCAAGGCCTGGGCCCAGGACAACGTTACCGGTTGTCCCCCCCGTCAGCGTCACTGCCTGACCATCCACGTGATGTATAAGGAAACATCATTCTTCAGACCAGGACACCTTCTTCCATTGCTCCGTGGTCCAGTTCTGATGCTCACATGCCCATTGTAGGTGCTTTTGGCGGTCGACTGGGGTCAGGGCACCCTGACTGGTCTGCGGCTACACAGCTCCGTATGCAACAAACTGTGACGCACTGTGTTCTGACACTTTTCTATCAGTACCAGCGTTAACTTTTTCAGCAATTTGAGCTACAGTTGCTCATCGGTTGGATCGGACCACACGGGCCAGCCTTCCCTCCCCACGTGCATCAATGATCACAGTATCTCAGATCTTTACACTTGCCTGTTTTTACTGCTTCTAACACATCAACTTTGAGGACAGAATGTTCACTTGCTGCCTAGAATATTCCACCCACATTATCAGTGTTATTCACTTCACTTGTCAATGGATATAATGTTATGGCTGATCGGTGTATATTGCTGCTTTATTTTATTCATATTTTTTTGCTGTATTTTTGCTTATATACTCTTCTCATTAACTCTCACTATCTAGTTGTTGGGTGCCATGTCACAAGAAATGTAAATGTGCAGGATGATGCTGTGTTGTTTGTTGATTTGACAGATAAACCTTGAATTCAAGTGACTTTCTTGCGCTAACAATAGCTGCTAGCACAAAACCTGCATCTGGACGGATTTGGTCTCTACCTAAGAGTGATCACTTGTGGCGTTATTGCGTTAAGTGCTAGGAAAAAGCATTTGACTTTTTTTCTTGACTGAGATCATAATAATATGTGGCGTAACAAAAACATGTGGCCTAAAGCAAGATGGGGCCCAGGTAGTTAAAGGGCCAGTAACAGAAAAGTTGCTGGCTTAAAATTTTAAAGCCATTAAGGTGATTTGTTGATCTGGTCTTGGCGAAGGGACATAACTTAAATTGCTTCAGTGTTGCAGTCAGTTACGTTTGATTCTTGGATCAAGTGTGTCTCTAAGGTGTGTCTCAAGAAATGTATGTGTGGAATGTAAAAAAAACATACATTTTACAGCCTACACACAACATAAACTTGTAAAACTCATATCTATAAACTACAACTTTTAAATAGCAGTATCAGTAATATACTGTTACAGGTATTTTATATAACTTCATCAGTAATGTCATTATTATATATTTTTTTATTACGTTTTGTGAATCCATAGTGGCAAGAATGTCAAAAGAGCACTTTAGGATTCCCAGAGACTTTGAAGCCAGGTGAGGAAATCGACAGTGTTTCGAAGCCATATAGGCATCAAATCATTTTCCCAACGCCTACTACAACGGGAAGGGATTCCACTCTGTAGTGCTTCAGGGATTTGTATATCACCAATACAAGTTAATGAGCATTAACTTAAGTTTCCCAGGGAGTGTACATGATGCACGGATGTTTGAAACTCCAGCATCTACAGGCAAGGCCAAGAGGGCAACCTGTGCCTCAGATCCAAAGAGAGGTGGGAGGAAGGGGACAGCGCATACCCTTTGCTACCTTGGCTTATGAAGCCCTTTCCTGACAATGGGCAGCCCGACATTAACAAGAAGTTCAGTAAATTCTTAAGCCGGGCATTCTTAAGACGGTTGTAGAAAATGCCTTGAGGAGACTGAAGTGTAGATGGACACAGTCTCACGAAGAGGAATGACACTACCATTGCCAAGCTCCCTAACATGGTGGTTGCCTGCTGTGTGCTACTCAACTTGTGTGAGTTATCAGGAGAGGCCTTTGATGAACAGCTGCTCATTGGTGTTGATTTTGCTCTGGGTCCAGCAGGTCACTTGGAAGTACCCATCAGGGATGCATCATTCATCCGAGATGCATTTGTCCAGTACTTTGCTGCACTCAGGGGAAGATACATAAACACCACAATTTGCACTGTAAAAAAATTCAGTATGAATATAAAAAATGTAATTATTACTTTGAAAAGACAAACTGAAATAAATGATGAATGAACTGATTAATGACAAATGTTTATTCACCCAATAACTTAATAACCATGTTCAGTCAATCTCCCTTTTTATCTCTGTTTGCTGTTTTGGAGTTACATACACATAAAATCTTGCAGTTTTAAACTAACCACAATTTATTCTAATTATAACATCTTAAAATGAATGGATTTCTAACTAATTGTACTATAAGAAAACATGTTATTGTCAATGGTTGAACATGTATAGGTCCGTAAGATTACAGTAGGAATAAATAAAGTAACAAAATCACTTAAGATGCAATTTTATAAGAAAAATATACAAGGAACTAACTGATGGTCATCAACATAGATAAATAATTTAAAAAAATTAAAATAATACTAGGCAATGAAAAATGTATATACTGCATATCACAGGACAATTTAATGTAGTAATTACAAAAATGACTGTTTTCAAGTTACAGAGATGTATAAGACCTTCCATCTGAAAAGTTGTTGGTGGTGCCAGTGGTATGATTAGATGCTTGGCTCTGACTCATCAGAAGAGGGAACAGTTGGAGGCCATGTTTCCTCTCCTCTCTTTGTTCTTCCTCACATTGTTCTCTCTCCTCCTCCTGCACCTGCATCCAGGTCATGAAATCCCTCTTTGACCGGTCCTGATGCTCAAGAAAGAGTTACATCATTCTATTGAGACCGCTTCTCCTCCTTTTTAAACTTGGAGTATATAATGGAAGGACATGGGGTACCCCTAAATAATTGACTATGGGCATGCTTTTACCATTCATACCTTTTCAAAACCATATTCTATATATTAGAGGTAATAAAAACAAGCACACACACACACACACACACACACACACACATTGAGAATAGGTAGCTAATTATTGCTAAAATTAACATGTTTTGCCTTGTGGGGACAAAATCTCCCCATAAGTATAGTAAAACCTGAAAAACATGCCTCATGGGGAAATATTTTAGGGCCCCATGAGGGGAAAGTCAATTCCCAGCTCAGGTTTAGGGTCAAACACAATTTAGAGTTAAAATTGGGTGTTCTTAAAGGACCAGGCGTGGTTGGTTAAGATTAGGGTTACGGTTAGGCATTACATCTAGGTGAAGTTTAGGCATAAATGTTACTTTATTGAGGTTAGGGTTAGGTTTAGATTAAATTGTTAGGGTTAAGGTAAGGGTTAGGGTTAAGGGTAGGGAAGGGAAGGGAGCATTCAATTTTGTTTTTCTGGGCCCCATGAGGATATAAACAAACATATGTGTGTGTGTTTATGTATGTGTCAAACTGATCCTAAAATAGGCTAATTTAGCCTTGCACAGACGTAGAATAGTTGGTTGACAGTGTTAACATTATTACAGTAGCATAGTGTACCTGACAGCGAGATGAATCACATGCTTCTGGTGATGAATCCGACATGTCGCTTTCCAGGTCCTCTGACTGTCGCTGGTCATCTGTCTTCCTCTCAGGCTGTATTATCATCATCCTCAGGCAGCTTTACATCTTCAGCCCTGTCAACGTTAAACAGGGGTTCGACACTTGGCGGGTGCTTTTATATCGCATCAAGTATTTCATAGTCTGGACAACTTTTTTAGAAGTTATCGTTATCTAGACTATCCTTTTACTCGTTCTTACTTTTTTATGTTTGTCCTTTAATTGGTCGGTGGTCCGCTGGTACACCAGCTCTCCGAGTTTCGATGACAGGTAGTTGAATACCTTGTTTCGACAAGTGCTGTCAAGCTGATCCTGGCCCTAACGACCAAAAATTGGTTGCCGCTCCATAAGTCCAGTATGACCGCTTGTTTTTCGACATTTTGCTGCACTTCAAAAGATAACTAGCCTACTGTAGCAATTGCGCTAAGATAAAATATTACGTAAGATAACGTATAATACGACACTTGCTGAATGAAAGGACTGAAACAGAGTAAGATTAAAGCTTTTGTGTATGGCATACATCACAATCGTATGTAAATTAAGTAAAAGTGCAGCCTTTATGATTGGACAATAAACATTATATTTGTGTGTTCACACTGCACCTTAGCATTGGGCTAAGAGCCTCCTAAACCCAGGGTTGAGCAAGTGTTCACACTTGCAACGCCCATAGCCTAGGCTAGCTGGCCTTGTTCTGGAGCATGGTTAGCACTGATCTTTCAGTGATAGCCTCAGAACACTTGCTTAGCCCTGGGCTTAGGAGGCCCTTAGCTTGAGGCTAATGTGCAGTGTAAACACATCTCAAGAGATTTGGCATGTCAGTCCGTGGAACTACTATTATAATTATAAACTACTATTATTTCATGTGAGGATTTGTAACTAAATACTAACAGTTTTATTCCTAACATTTGCTTGAATCATTAAAGTCCCGTTACTTATGCTAGCATGTTATTGTGGGATGGAACACCGAAAGTGCTGTTATTATTAGTCAGTAAAACATGTATGTGTTGAAACAGACAGAAATTAAATTATTCATGTTCTTTTTATATATTACAAATAATATATTTTCATATATTTTTGTGTGTTTAATCGCTCAATTTCTTTCACTCTCTCCATCTCTCATTATTCTATCAATACTCCATTTCCAGCAGACTGGATCAGAATTGACCAACATGTTAAGGGGCACCTAGGTAAAAATGTCACCCTGGGTTGTAGATTGCTCAGTGGCAATCTCACTCAGTTCCAGTGGCTTGTAGTGAAACCCAATAAAACGGTTACGTTATTAGTTTTCCACCCTGAATTTGGGCTTAACATTTCTGAGACACCCCTAAAAAGAAGGTTGGCTATAACTGGTATTGCCATGGATGCCTCCCTCATTATAAAAGATGTGAAGATATATGATGCTGGGACATACACCTGTGAAGTGACATCCTTCCCCAATGGAGACTTTAAAGGAAACATCAGCCTTACTGTACTGGGTGAGTCTGGAACTCTGGAAAGAGAGGAGTCAAATCCTTGCTCAAATACACTGCTCTAAAAAAATAAAGGAACACCTAATGATCACAGCATAACACCAAGTCAATTAAACTTCAGGAATATCAAAGTTAGGAAGCATAAGCGTTTGTGAATCAATGTCACCTGTTCTGGTGCAAATGAAAGTGACAATAGGTGCACTAGAAAGGCAACAGCAAGACAACCCCCAAGAAGGGAATGGTTTTGCAGATGGTGACCACAGATAATTGCTCTCTCCTCATCCTTCCTGGCTGATTCTTCTCTAGTTTTGTGTTTTGCTAGTATCCTTTTCACTACTGGTAGCATAAGGTGGTACCTGCAGCCAATTCAGGTGGCAAAGGTACTCCAGCTTCTCCAGGATGGCATATCCATATGTCCCGTCGGAATAAGGTTTGCTGTGTCATCCAGTACTATTTCAAGAGCATGTAGGAGATCCCAGGAGATTGGCCATTACATGAGGAAAGCTGGACAGAGCCATCGAAGTGTAACAACTCAGCAGCAGGACCAGTATCTGCACCTTGATGCGAGGAGGAACATGAGGAACACTTCAAGAGCCCTAAAAAATGACCTTCAGTGGAACCACTGGTGTTCATATTTCAGACCAAATTGTCAGATACAAATTCCATGAGTATGACATGAGGGCCCAATGCCTTCTAGTGAGACATGATCACAGCCCAGCACCATGCAACTCAAATGGCATTTTCCAGAGAACAACAGAATTGGCAGGTCCACCATTAGTGCTTCGTTCTCTTCATATATGAAGCATGTGACAGATGTGGAATAGTCTGGAAACGCCATGGTGACCGTTATACTGCCTGCAACATCATCCAGCATGACCGGTTTGGCAGTGGGTCAGTCATGGTCTGGAGAGGCATATCCTTGGAGGGTCTCACAGACCTCGACGTGCTACCCTGACTGCTGTTACGTGCCGTGATGAAATGACCGTTGTTATGTCAGTACACAATATACAGTAAAGATTTTAATCTTGAATATATTGTATTTCCTTCATCGAGACCAGCTGTATGATTCAGGTGTTCCCTTAATTTTTTGAGCAGTGCAGATTGGAAAAATTTTGATATGGAGTTTCCTTAAGTTTAATTTCTTGTCAGAGATCAAAGAGATGGTAATGTTTTGTTTCACAGATCACCCTCGTCATCTTTCTTCTGGTGTGGTTGTTGGGATTGTGACTGCAGTCCTTCTGTTTGTGGTCACCTTGACTGTAGTAGCTAATCTCATGATTGTCAAGAAGAGGTCTGTACACTGCATCTAAATTTTATAAATGTATTTTTATATAGTAGCGGTTATAGACACAGGTCTTTTTGGGCCCCAGAGTGGATGGGGAGGGGATAAGGGAAAAGTCTTAACTAAATGACAAAATAGCTTTTATGGGGAGACTAACTGGGGAGAGTTACTTCTGTCAGCCAGCCACTGGTGGTTTGGGAGGAATGGATGGCTGTCGTTTTCTCTGTGGCCTTTCCATTCTTACTCTACTCACTAGCTTTACGCCTCCTATGGTTCCAGTGTCACTGGGGCCAAAAAGCATCTTCTTCAGTAGCAGATCGGCCAATAAAAATAGATTATTTTGATGGGCAAAAGAACAGACACTGATCAGAGGATGATAGGAACATTTCCTTTTAAAATGATAAACTTGGATTAGCAAACACAATGTGCCATTGTAACAGCGGACTGATGATGGGATTCTGTACACCTATATAGATAATCCATAACAAAACAGCTGTTTCTAGCAACAATAGTCATTTACAAAATTAATTATGTCTACACTATATTTCTGATAAATTAGATGTTATATTCATGGACAAAAAAATTGCTTTTCTTTAAAAAGCTATTAAATTTCTAAGTGACTGCAAACCTTTGAAGAGTAATGTTAATATATATAGTGCCTTTCAAAAAAATATATAGCTAAATCACCACACACAGAAAGGGCAGCCTACTACAGAACATAGGATAAAGTGAATAGTAAGCTGATTGGACCGAATTGCTTTGAATGCTACGGTGTGTTAGGTTGTCACTGCTGTGGGATATATCATGTTGTTTATGATCAACTTATGCTGGAATAGTGGAGGCAATTTTTTCCTTTCTATCAAATTTGAACAACTACTGGGTAAAACTTGTCTTCCAGTCTCATCTGTACAATCGCTGATATCATACAGTAGGTGAATAACAGTTTGTAGATGTTCTGATGTTTTTTTTCCATCTTGACTTGTCTCAGTCAATGATTTTATCCATCCACCATCACTGAAGTAGAATAGTAGCAGTAAAAATCGAAGGATTTCCGACAGTTGGTTTGAATGCAAATATTTGTTAGCTAGAGTACTCCTAGCTACCAATGGAGAATTGATCATACAAATTGCTTTTATAAGATAATCCAGACAAGGCCTAAAGAGGCCTGTTATGTGCAATAATTATCCAGTAAATATGTTTCTGTCATTTTTTTTTGTCTAGACGGGAGGCTTTATGCAAATCGAGGGTTGGTGAGTAAGAACTATTTTGTACAAATCTCACAATTCAAGTACTGCTTCTGCTGAGTTATCACTGACCAAGGGTTCTGCATGGTGGTTGTCTATTAGATGCACGGGGCCTTGTGGTCAATGCTGACAGGACAAGAACAGAAAGAGCAGTGGTGAGATAATTTTTCAAAGGTTATTCAGCTTCTGCTTTTGTCTACATGAAGGAGGAAAAGAGAACTAATGAAAATATTTCTGTCATTCTGTTTGAGTCCTAGAATTCAGCCAATCCCATTATATCTGTAATCATACTGCAATCCCAAATCTTTCTCTCGCCAGGACCTTGTTTATTCTGACATTGCCAGCTTCAGGATTGCCAAGAACCTTGGCCCCAACCCATCTAGAGATCACGAGAAACATGCAGATGTCAACCCAACTGTGGATGTCACTTACGCAGCAGTGGCAAGGCATAACCAGCATCATGTAAGGGAAGATATCCTTAACTATAAAGTGGTGAAAAAGGACGAAGATGACGACGGTGACTGGATTGTATGAACACAGTAACAGAAAATATCCAAAAGGGGCAACCTTCACTTTTACTACATGAAAAAAAAAATCTATATTCCTTTATGAGTAACTTCCTTGTCAAATTAAAGCAATATGATATGTAGAGATTTGTGAATACTAAGAAATACATTTTACGTGTTTTTATTAAGAAGAGGGTAGGTGGACATTTACTGTGAGCGGCAGTATAGATATAACATTGTGTACCTGTTATGGTCAACAAGAACAACAAGTTTAAAGTCATGCTTAGCGAGCTTTACTTTGGTATTATTGTCCATCACAGTTCCATTGTTTTAGATATGTAAACTTTTATTTATGTTTTGTATTTTTATGTTGTTGTTTGAGATAAAAACATTATATTAATGCAATTTCAGATTTAGCTGTGATAGTTGTCTGCATTATTGCAAGGGGACACTGATGCATTCCATTATGTGTTTTCTGTACTTACATTTTTTTTGATAACTTATGTAGTTCAAGATGTTACGGGACAGTTTTATTTCTGTCTGGTTAGGTCTAGAAATCAGTGATCCATGGTCCAGGCAGAGGAGGCTGTTTTCAGCAATCAATTGGCAAAGTTTTTCAACTATTTCACCCTACAAGTCTCAACTCAATGGTTACATGGTAAGCCCAGAACCTGCAATGCAGACCATTGAATCTGGTGGCTTAACAGAGGTGTGTACTTTAAAGAAAGTGTGCCTGTCAAGAAGTCAAATGCGTCAAAAATAAGTTTGGATCCAAACAAAGACATTGGGCTGGTGGGTGAGTAGCTCAAAGTGAAATTCAAATAGTAGAATATTGGGACCCCAATTATTCATTATGTTGTCTGTCCACTACTGCTAAAACAAGGATATTTAAAATAAAGAGAAATCCACTACCATTGCATACAGTGTAACAGATCATTCTAAATGAAAGACCTTTGTCAAGCAGGTAATGCAAAAGACAACTTTTTGTCAAAGATATTTGTCCGGCAGGTCTTTTTTGCAACCATAGAATTCTGCTGGCTTGCTAGCTAATCAATAGATTATCAAGTTGGACATCGACTCCAGTTTCATTAAAAGTATCATGGCACCTTTTATGTAGATGTGTAAGCCATCCACTGACTGATCACATTTGCCACTTGGTCAGTGGAATATAGTTTTTTCATATCATATTTGATCATATACTATCTTATACTTCAGTTGCCATGTATGTGTCAATTTAGTAAAACATGTACAGTAGCTATTGTTTAGATTTAGCCTAAATAATCTTTCTAATGGAAAATGTTTGCTAACTTGATAGGGGAATTTTGTTATAACTTTATTTATTGTAATGTATTGTATATATATAAATATAATATAATAAAACATTTTCTGAGCTGTATTTGTATTGTATATACAGTATATATTTAATGTTCTTTAATTACCCTAATACATAAGCAGACTGGTATGTTAGTAAACAGAGATAAGGACTGGTCCAGTACCCTGCCACCTCAGTGTCAGCCCTAGAGACTGCCAATGATGCCAAAATGGAGTAGCTTGCATACAGAGGTAAAATAATCCATTTACAAAGTTGCTTTTCGAGGTAACAGAGAGACACGTTGAGGAAAAGCTGGAGGCTCTTTTCCATTTGTGCCATTTCCACAGCCATTTTAAGCAGGGTCGTTTCTAGGCATATATTGTGGGCAAACCACCATTTAAATAATATATATGGGGGTGATCAATCTATATGTAGTTTAAATTACTATAAAAATAAAACAAATAACACATTAAGTCAAGACTCTAACCCAACACTAGCCAAACACTAACCAATCGAGGCACTTTGTATTCACCATTCTTTGGATGTAGTGTTTTTTCTTGCTTACTTTCCTTCGCATTTTCTTTGCCTTTTATTTAAGTCTCTAAGGCCATTATTAAAAATTGTACCAAGTTAACAGTTTAATAATGAAATAAATATATTTTTAATGGATTTACTATTGATAATTCATCCATTTGATATGGAGTTCTACAACCTAGGTTACCCCCCAAAAAATGGAATGAAAAGTTTTAGAGACTACACTCAAATTGCCATTAGTGTTGTGTTGTTTGAAAACTGATTCCGTAACAGAATAAAAATAAGTTACGTTTTTGAGCAGTGACTATCCAGTTTAAAAAAGATACATGTATTGTTCACATGTTTACATCATTTCTGTTTTGGCATTTATTACAACTTTTTTGGAAAGGAAAGAAAACGTTGCGGTCATCTCTTAATTTCTTCCAGATCTGATACTCACAAGCGCACACACTGGATCACTTCAACACAAGTACAGAAGATACATAACGCCAGGCTTGGCAGTTAGATGTTTTTTTTATTCCAAATCAATTTTTCGGTAGCTTTTAAGGTGATGTCTATGGGTTGGATGGAACCCTCACCACTCCCCCGTGGCACATGACAGTCCCACCACAAAAAAGGAAAACAGCAGCATCCACCTAATAACCTCATCATAATAATAATTAAATAAGAATAATATCAATTGAATCATGTTATTTTACATCATTGTTTCAATAGTCGATTCAGCACTAGTATAGAAATATGAAAAAGGACAGAAAGAGCAGAAAAGTCTTGATTGACCTCCCATCAAACTCTGATTTATTTCCGGGTTAGAGGTGAAGACCGCAGGGGTGTCCTTGTGAACAATCCCCTCCCTCCTTTCCCTGAAATTCATATACTTCTGAAAACTAAAGCCTACATTTTCTTATCTCCTTTCCTTCTGCACTTCTGATAGGTGATCGAAGATGATAAATATTCTCTTGTCCTGTCAGAACAGCTGTTGTGTAGGAAAGGAGGCGAGGAAAGGGATTGGACCCAGCCATCCATGTAGTGCATTTGGGAGATACATTTTAGAGACCGCAGAAACTGCAGAAAGGCTTCTGAGACCCAGCGAAGAATTCACTTGAACCCTGTTACGTTAGTCCCCCTGTCTGCACTGTAATCCATGACCTCCATCTCCTCCTCAGTCATTGGGTGGTTATTACTTATTAAGGGGAATAATGAGCTTCACAGGCTAGAACAAGTGGAGTCAGGGTGGAGGGAGCTCAGCCTCAGGATCTGGCAGGCGTCTGTGCTACAGACAGCCAGCTCAGTATGATGTACAGAAGGGATGCTTTAGTCCCAGCCTTCTGGCAGCCTCCAGGCGGCAAGACCAAGCACCCAGCCCGATGCTGCCCAGAATTAATTATGGAAGTACTTCATTTGGGGATTTGTCATTCTGATACTGTGGCATCCTTCTCTCTCTTTCCCTAGTTCTTTTTGGTTCTCTATTTTTTTCACGTTCTCTGAGTCTCTCCCTCTCTGTTTCTCTCTAAGCTGTGAACAGAGGTAAAGAGAAGTAAAGGCTTGGCAAGTGTTTTGCAGGAAAACAGGGAACATTCATTCTCATTTCTCAAAGCCTTTGATTATCATTCACTTAGGCTGAAAGTGTGTGATCCTTTACTGCAGGATTCCTCTCACGTTTTGTAATTACTGCAGACCTGCACACACACAAACACACACTCTACACACGCACACAGACACTCCACACATACAGTGGTTCAGACTTGTTTTACAGTGCTGTTTTAAAAGCAGCTACTAGGTGTAGAGGGACGTAACACCTCCACACAGTAAATCTCAGGGGAGTCTTCAAAATTTTTGTGATCCACCATAATAGTCACATAAATAGTCTTTATTAATCCATAACTCTTACTTAGAACAAGGGTAACCAAATGGTAAAGACAACAACAAAAGAACAAGGAAATCATTTAATTCTCTTAGTCAGTTATAGTCTTCTTTTTGTGTCACGTATTTTAAAGGTTGTACATGGTCAGCCTGCGCTCTTACCCCTGGAAGTCCAGAGAGAAAGAGCGGAGTGTTTATTTCAGATTTTGCGGTGACATGGAAAGGGAGAGGGAACATAGAGACCAAAAGAAAAACCAGCAGGTCCACAAGTCTGGCATTAAATTATGTTTCCACCTCACTGCTTTATCCACTGTCGCTCAGACTTGATTGCACTGGTCCACAGGTACGATAAGAACGGACCAGACTTCCTGAAATACATCACTGAACCAGAACTCTACAGAGCCCGGTTCTGTGGACAGAGTAGGCCAACATCAGAAGCAGCTAGACAACTAGTCTTGAGAGCCGCTCACTTGTTGTCCTTCTGCGTTAATGTATATCGGTGTCTGTGCAAATACAGGAAAGGATTCCTTCACACTCACAATGTGTTGTGCTCTCTAAATCTTCCGTTTTTTTTTCCTTTCCCCCCTGTTAGTTCCTGCTTAAGGTATGGCGGACCAAAGAAGTCTGTCACTGTGCAGCACAAATATCCGTTGCTCCCCCCGCAAGCAACCGGTCTTAGTCCTGTCCGCCCAGTAGGTCTGTGCTGGTGCTGCTCAGTGGCGGAGGTATGGGTCCAAAGGGAGGGGGGGTGCTGTGGTGAAGCTGCCTGGGGCTGGGCCCTCCTCCCCCCTCGCTGTCTGTGTTGGAGGAGGAGGGGGCAGGGGGAGGAGGCAGGCGGGGCAGGGGTGATGATGAGGGGGGTATCCTTGTGGACCCCGTCCCTGACCTCAGGCTCTGGATCCTCCTGCATTCCTGGCAGATCCTGACATGTGTGCAACTGCGAGGGAGCGCCACGGCACCCTGGGGCGGGGCCGGGGGAGGAGCGGTGGAGTTAACCCCCAGAGAGTCTTCCAGGATTCGCTGGGGCCCTGGACCCATGTCGGTTGGACCTCCTCCTACCCCTACACCCCCTCCTTGTCCCCCAGCTCCCCCAGTTAGGGGCCCCGAGCCACTGTAGAGCTTGCCGTTGCTGAGACGCATCTCCCTTACAAAGCGAAGGGGCCTCGGAGCCCCCAGGGCGATGCGGGTCGGGTGGCGGAGGGCCGCGGAGCTGCCCAGGGGCCGGCGACGACGGGAACGGGAACTCTTTTTACAGGAGACGGCGTTTCTGAACTCGGTGAGCATCTCCTGACAGACAGATACCTGAGAGGACAGGGGAGAAAGGAGCGGGAGGGATAGAGGAAGTGATAGAGAAAGACAGAGACGGGAAAAAAGTGGGGCAAAAAAGCAAAGAACGCAAATGGGGAGAAAGAGAGAAGAAAAAGGACAAGCACAACAAACATACAAGAGATAGGGGCCAAACATAGAGAAATGAAAGAAGAAACGAACAGAGAGAGATGGAGGGAGAAACAGAGCAAGATGGAGGGAGAAACAGAGAGTGAGATGGATGGTGAAATAGACAGAGCGATAGAAGGAGAAATAGACAGAGAAGGAGTGTGAAACAGACAGAGAGATGGAGGGAGAAACAGAGAGTGAAATGTATGGTGAAACAGACAAGAGAGAGATGGAGGGAGGGAGAAACAGACAGAGAGAGATGGAGGGAGGGAGAAACAGACAGAGAGAGATGGAGGGAGGGAGAAACAGACAAGAGAGAGATGGAGGGAGGGAGAAACAGACAGAGAGAGATGGAGGGAGGGAGAAACAGACAAGAGAGAGATGGAGGGAGGGAGAAAGAGAGAGATGGAGGGAGAAACAGACAGAGACGGGAAAGATGCA
>JACXGJ010014646.1:0-14443 GCA_016801105.1 Esox niger
GTACTGCGTTGGGTTCATGTGGTATCTGTAGTACTGCGTTGGGTTCATGTGGTATCTGTAGTACTGTGTTGGGTTCAAATGGAGGGACAACCAGGGAGGTTTCCAGCAAGATGGGCAGCATCTATACTCCTTGTGGGAGTTGGGTGAAATGCAGCAAGAACATTTCAGTCAAACCAATTCTTAACTTTCAGATAGAGACATAGACATAGATTTCGATACACAGCAGATGTAAATATAGATATACATATAGATAGAGGTACAGATATACATCTAGATATAGACATACATCTAGATACAGTGATTCTACTACTAAGAATGTCTGCATTTGCCGTTTTCTAAACACCCAAAATCATTTCAGTGTGAATATTGTAAAAAATGATCATCCCACTATTGCTGCAGTAAACTGTTTGTTATAGACATTTTAATTTGAATGTATGTACGCTTCATTTAGGTGTACCCTATTATAGACATGAAGAGTGGGACAGAAGGAGGCAAAGTGACAGACAAAAATGGATGAAAAGAGAGTGAGAGTGAAGATTAAAGGTGGGGTCAGGCAAAAGAGGCAGAGAGACATCTTACTGGCACAAGTGAAAAAGGTACCGAGATTTGCCTGCCAGGCTGATGTTGAAACACCTCTCAGCAGCCAATCAAATGCAAATATCCAATATGTTAGCGCGCTCCAGAAAGAAGAATAGTTATATTTATATAATACCAAACTAGCATGATGCAAACATGCTCATGCATAAACTAACATTTAAAAACTCAGCTGTTTTATTTTGATCAAAACAACAAGAAAAAAGTAGTTTTGAAAAACAAAGATTGAGAAAGAATTGCCAAAAAGTTATTTGGAGAACCCACAAAACATTGGGAAATAATCAAATGAAATCACCAAAATTGACAAATGAGCACGAGGCCAACACATGCTTGACGTTGGGATGATTAATTATTTTATGCCCAAACATTTAAACATTTAAAGTGATTCCAGTAGCCATCCTTTCATATTTAAACATTTGGCTTGGTGATACATATCATCCAACAAAATAATAATGATAAAACACATCAAACTAGAGATAGCAGACATGTCTAGGTTAGTTTTTGGATTGGAGAGATGGGACACCTTTCCTTCCATTTAGGAATAAGACCATTTGGTCATCAGTAATGTCCATGTAAACAATATGAACAACAGCATTTGGTAGAAGTGCTAGAAGTTTGAATATACATACTTCATTTTTAAATTATACAGGGAGCTTATGTATGAAAAAAGATTTTACAAAAACAAGAATCACTTTGTATAAACAATAAAACTTTTAAAATATCAATATATCCTTTATTTACTCTTTTATTTTGGTCTGTAGTAAAGAGATATAGAAAGTGATTACAAGGACACCATATATCACTGCACTGTGAACTACATTCCTTTCTCATTAAGTCACAGGGAGAATATATATGTGTATATATATATATATATATATATATATATATATATATATATATATATATATATATATGTAGCGTCCATGTTTGCCTCAATCTCAGCTGGACTGAGAGGGTTTCCTAATATTAACACACTGCACCTCTAGAAGAAGAATGGAGAAATCTCGTGAAAAATTAAATAAAACAAAGAATATTGTCTGTTGTATGGATGGTAATAGTGTTGACATTTAAATGCATCAAGAGCAAATAAAAACATGCGCAATGTTATGTAAAGATATACTGTATATATGATCAAATAAACAAATTGCTAATGAGATGTGGTGAAATAAGGATGTCAGTTTCATTTGTGTCTGTGACAGTACGTTTGTTACAGAGCGAACCAAGAGCTTACTGCTTGATCAGCTTATTGCTTATTTGTTGACCAGGTGATAATACTGTTCAGACAGGTAACTTGAACCACCCTTTGTTATCCACATTATCCATAGAACTGAAGGAACACTACAATAAGACCAAATGAGAAAGGTGACATTACAGCCTCCTAGCCTGGGTGCCAATCTGTCTCTGACGTAGCTGACGTGTTCCAACACTAAGGCAATGATGAAGCATTACTGAATGTATAAACTGTTCTTTTACCAGGCTAACAATGAGACAATTAACATGAGAAATTCCAGAAGCTGATCAGTGATCTTCTTCATACTTTTGCTACTACATATCCCAAGCAGTCCATTTTCTGACAGAGAAAAATAAAATAATAGAATACAAATGTTTGGGGGAAATGAGCATACAGTGGAATTGAAAATGTCAGTTGAAACATCACCTCTGACATAACCTGTCAATTAACATAACCTGTTAATTGACAAAACCTGTCAATTTACATAACCTGGTAATTGACAAAACCTGTAAATTTACATAACCTGGTAATTGACATAACCTGTTAACTGACATAACTTAGTAATTGACAAAACCTGTCAATTTACTTAACCTGGTAATTGAAAAAAACTGTAAATTTACATAACATGGTAATTGACAAAACCTGTAAATTTACATAACCTGGTAATTGACAAAACCTGTCAATTTACATAACCTGGTAATTGTCAAAACCTGTAAATTGACATAACCTGGTAATTGACATAACCTGTTAACTAACATAACCTGTTAATTGACATACCCTGTTAACTGACATAACCTGTTAATTCACATACCCTGTTAACTGACATAACTTGTTAACTGACATAACCTTTTAATTGGCATAACCTGTGGTACGTCAAGTGACATAGCCTACAATATATGTACAGTAAGGAAAACAGTGAAAACCATAGACACAATATCAATAACATTTACAGGCAATACTAGATGTTATGGATCATAGACAGTTAATCCAGGTGTAATAGATCATTAATAGATAGATTCATATGTTTTGACTCATTGACAAATACATCCAGATGTTATAGATCATAGACAGTTAATCCAGATGTAATAGATAATTGAAAGATAAATCCAGATGTTATAGATCATAGACAGTTAATCCAGATGTAATAGATAATTGAAAGATAAATCCAGATGTTATCGATCATAGACAGTTAATCCAGATGTTATAGATCATAGACAGTTAATCCAGATGTTATATATTAAGAGTGGATGGAGGTTAGCCGGGTAAAATAACATTTAACAGTACATATTCATGAGATAAAAAAATACCACGGTAAAATCCATGGACAAAACCATCATTAAGGAACAAAACACATCAAAGACATTTGTTATGAATTCAGTTATCTTTTTATGCATGTCTGTGTGTGTGTGTTTATGTGTGAGTGTGTGTATGTATGTATGTATGTATGTGTGTGTGTGTGGATGTATATATGTATTTGTGGATACATAGAAGAGAAAAATTAAAAACAAATTTCAGGGAACTGTGTCCTTTGACTCTAAAGCATTAATAACACAAAGCCCAGATAGATGAGGTGGTACATTCTGAGTCGTATTGTCTTTCAACCTATTTTTACACGGCAGTTCAGAGATGTTAAGGGACAGTTCTGAGACGGTAATAGGCAGTTCTGAGACGGTAACAGGCAGTTCTGAGACGGTAAGAGGCAGTTCTGAGACGGTAAGGGGCAGTTCTGAGACGCTAAGAGGCAGTTTTGAGACGGTAAAAGGCAGTTCTGAGTTTCTGTGGTGAGCCGGGACATTGCACACATGGTTCAGTTGGTGGTGTCAGACAGGTTGAGATCAGACATTCAGCCTCATTCTTAAGTGTCTTGTGATAAATAATCAGCACCACAAACGGCCGGAGTGTGTGTTCTGTCTCATTCCAGAGGTCCGTGTGAAGCCTCGTACTTGGCCACAATGTTCTTTGTCCGCCCCAACTCTCTCCTCAGGTCAGCTACTTCCATCCTCAGGGCTGAGTTCTCCTTCTCCAAGAAACCTGCTCGGATGGCAATCTGATTTTCTTTAAGCCGACGGGCGTCCCGTGACCTCTTGGCCGCCACGTTGTTCTTCTTACGCCTCACCCAATACCTGTCATCCTGCTCCCCAGGTAATGGGAAGGAGTTTGATTGAGGGGAAATTTAAAACTACTGATAACCAATCATTTAAAACTACTGATAACCAGGCATTTAAAACTACTGATAACCTGTAATTTAAAACTACTGACGAATGTTAATTTAAAACTACTGATGAACAGGCATTTAAAACTACTGATGAACAGGCATTTAAAACTACTGATGACTGGTCATTTAAAACTACTGATGACCGGTCATTTAAAACTACTGATGACCAAACTAGGAAGAGATATGACACACACACCTTCATGTCGTCGGGAAACAAAACCTTGCGAGCCTTCTTGAACATTGGTTGTGGTTTGAGCTCTTCTGGGGCAAACTTATGTTTGCGAGGGTCAAACATCTCCTGTCCCGGTACGCTAGACAGAGCCAAGTCGACAGGGTCAGGCTCATAGCTCACAGGCACCTGGATGGACTCTGGGTCAATGGGGCTGGGAGTGTTTCTGGATGGCAGGGCTGGACAGGGGAAAGATCGGCATTATATCACAGTTGGACAAATTGAAGTATAAATATTGATTTTATAGAAAACTTGAAAGATGGATGGGCGTTATCTTGTTACATTCATACATTATAAAAGTTTAATTGGCGCAAAACCTCACAATTATTATTACATTTATTAGATTTTCTTCCAACATGTTCCAGAAGAAGTGAAAAATGGTAGCCACATGGAGGCGCCAGACACAATGTGAAAACAATCCTAAACCAAGGTATGACATTGGTTGAAACCTCTATCAGTAATGTGTGTAGTAAATCACACTCACCTTAACCCTTCATTTACCTAAAAATAACCAGAATGTTCTAGACCACTGAACAGTTGCCCTTTGGCCATGAAATGGTCGTGTGGACAAAGTCTCCCTTCCTCACCTAGTAAAAGACCTACATAATCGCTATGCCATTACTATTTGCATTGAGTGGGCTGGAGCGAGATGGGTTGAGATGGGGGAGACAGGGGGAAATGGGGGAGATTTGGGGGAGATGGAGGAGGGATGGAGCTGATGGGGTGGTTGGGGGAGATGGGGTAGAGATTGGGGAGTTGGACTACTCCTCTGTAGTCTACTGCATGAAGGTGCCTCACACTAAGGAAACGGGCCATTCTGACTGGGGCTAAGGAGACAGCCTGGGTGGGAGACAGCCTGGGTGGGAGACAGCCTGGGTGGGAGACAGCCTGGGTGAGAGATGCCTGGGTGGGAGATGCCTGGGTGGGAGACAGCCTGGGTGGGAGACAGTCTGGGTGGGAAACAGCCTGGGTGGGAGACAGCCTGGGTGAGAGACAGCCTGGGTGGGAGATGCCTGGGTGGGAGACAGCCTGGGTGGGAGACAGCCTGGGTGGGAAACTGCCTGGGTGGGAGACAGCCTGGGTGGGAGACAGCCTGGGTGGGAAACTGCCTGGGTGGGAGACAGCCTGGGTGGGAGTCACCTGACCCTCTTCCTCTACTTCTAATCATCACCATCCTGCTATATATTATATATTGTGTTTATTTAATGTACTAACTTTTCTCCCTAAAATTGTCATATTCAACTGAATCCCACACAGCCCTGTTTCCTTCCACCCACTCCCATCTTATGTAGGAGGAGCTGGATCATGACAAGCCCTTCTAATAAAGATCCCTGAAGTTCTACTTTCTCCACCCATGTCTTGCAGACAGACTTCAGCTGTCAGTCAAGACAAACCAGTGGTCCTTTATGCTCACAGTGTCTTTCTATTCTCTATTCCAGTGGTTCCCAACCAGGGGTACTAGGAACAAAAACCCTCATGACACCATAGAAGTTCTAGTTAAATGAACATGAGGGGCTACTTCAGAGGTACAAGCAGAGCAAGTGGTACAGTAAGTGAAAAAGGTTGGGGACCACTGCTCTATTCTACAGACAATTAGAATTGAAATGACCTTTTTATGGAGCACAAATACTAATGACAGAGACTGATAACCATAAATGACAGTAGGTGTAAACTTGGGGGCTTTTTTCTGTTCATCAATTGTAGCTTAATATAACTGTTTTAAGTGGCTCCAAATCTGACTTTGACATGAGTGTTTTATGCAGGTTACAGAACAATGTGGTAATATGAGAAAGTAATGTGCCATTGTTCATTATCCTCTGGCATTACTATAACAGGGTGTTGAAACCTTATTCACTAGAACTGTCTTGGAATCCTCTTACAGGCACGGCTCATCACTTAGACCACATTCAATTACAACTAAAAGCACCTTTTGACTAATTGACATTACATTCAAGTTATCCACCACCTTTATAAATACAAGTAACAAAGACCACTTTGGATATGAAATACAAGCTAATTATCTGGTATATATCAAAGGTGACTCAACTACAGCATGATTGCACAAAGAACGACAAAATAATTTGACAAAAATGCTACATAATGAAGAGTAGCTTCCAACAAGACCCAGAATTGAAGAGGGATTGATTCCATGTGGTTGAGCTGAGGTACTAAGTAAATCAGAGATCCTTCACACTCATCTCACATTTACAAGAGACTCGCATCATTTCATAAAGAATCAAGTGTTATTTATAAACATAATGGCCTTTATTCTATTATTACTACTCACAATGTAATAGAAAATAGATCATTTCTAAAATTACTAAAGTAGTTGCTATTCTATTTTAAACTAGTAAGATTTTGATTGTGACTTTTAGGGTAAAACTGAAATACCAAAAAGTAATTTTGATGAGTCATTTATAATGACCGATAAATCCTTAACAACTTTTTAGATAAAACATTGTGATGTTTATTTTGATTAGGGTGTCATTTTTGCTGAAACTCTACCAGTATTTATTCAATAGTGACAAATGAAATTGGGATATTGACTATTCTGTATCCTTTTACTCAGCTCTGTCCAGGGCAACTCACATGACCCACTACACTTCATTAGTCATTTATTTATTGACAACACATACCCTTAAAATAGTCTTATATGAAACTTTGTTGTGCTGTTTCACACTAGGAAAAAGATTATTTCCAGCATAGGGGTTTGGCATAGGATAAAAATGTAGTTGGGGTCAGTGAAAGAACTGGGTTAGTTTGAAGTTTAGGTTTTTAGGTTTAGGGTAGGGGATAAAAAACAAACGTGTGTGTTCTACACACCTGCTCTGGCGTAGCCAGGGAGACAGTTCTGTGTTGCTATGCTTGCGTGTGTTCTACACACCTGCTCTGGCGTAGCCAGGGAGACAGTTCTGTGTTGCTATGCTTGCGTGTGTTTTACACACCTGCTCTGGCGTAGCCAGGGAGACAGTTCTGTGTTGCTATGCTTGCGTGTGTTTTACACACCTGCTCTGGCGTAGCCAGGGAGACAGTTCTGTGTTGCTATGCTTGTGTGTGTGGATGATGATGCGTTGACGTGGTTGCTGAGGTCAATCACAGAGGCTGATGCTGTGGGCGGGGCTTGAGACATGATTGGCGTCTGGTGCTGGGCCTGTGACTGGTGTGACTGGTGTGACTGGTGCTGGTCACGATGGACGGTGGTGGAGGCTGCAAGGTCAGAAGGAATGCCGTTTTCTGACAGGAACTCATCCAGATCCATATACTCCAGCTGGAAGGTGTCCCCATCGTAAGGAAGAGTCTTGTTCCACAGTGTGGGACCCAGGAAAGCTAACTGGGGGGCGCTCCGCTCCTCATCCAAATTCTTCTCTTTCTCCTTCTCAAAACCTACAGAGAATATTAGGTCCACAGTCAGTACAATGTAATAATAAAAAATAAAAACACATTCAAAAATAAATGTTAATTTATCATTAGACATCAATCAATCAATCAAATTTATTTTATAAAGCCCTTTTTATATCAACAGTTGTCACAAAGTGCTTTTACAAAACACCCGGCCTTAAACCCCAGGGAGCAAACAACAATAGTGATGAACTTCAGGATCATGATATTTAATGTGCAACTGTTTCTTTTTTATGAGTTAAAACATACAGCTTCCATCATGAAAAGGAAACTATACCTCCTTTAAAAATGTTACTTCATATGAAATGCCAGTATCACTACTACATTACTTTTCCTCCAAAGTATCATAGTGATGAATTAATCTATCCTTTCAACATTTTGAACATCACCAGTCACCGTAGCCAATCATGTCTACTGTAACTGTGTGAAAGTAAATTAAGATGGTGCATTCACACAGGTTTTGTTCCTAAGTTAATTCAGCAATAAACATCCAGTCGTGCATTTGCCTTCACACAAGCAATTCCATCATCATCAAAATCCCAAATACTTGGCATGTAAGTTATCGTGAATAGTGTAAATCTTAATGAGAATGGTTTCTTCTAGATGTCACCCAAACCAAACACTTAATCTCAGAACGTGAGCAGATCCTGAGATTTCCCACCACAACCAATAAAACACCTTAATTATCTCTAATAAAGTTCAGACACTTGTAGAATATAAGCAGAGGAGCAAGCTCTTTTGGTAGCTCGTGGGGGTGCCTTTTTCTGTAATTTATTTTGGTTACCCGTATAAAGTTAATGCTACAATATTAATGGTGGGGAATTACTAATGACCTAGTCGAGTGTTGTCAGCTGACTATTATCAGAAAACATATTCTCTATTGTTGTGCGGGTTGGGATCCTTTCAGAAGCCGTAATGCCCGCACGCAAACATGCATTCATATGAACTTCATACTCTGGAAAGTTGTTAAATTATTAAGTAAAGTTTCAGAAACATCCGGTCATTATCAGTTCGGCTTTTCAAATTAATGTGTTCTATACAGGTTTAGAGGTTTATTTCTAATGCATTGTTAAGACTACACACCCCCGCTGGAGATAAGCGAGGTCATAAAAGTTTGAACTAATAAACTTCTGACTGACTACATAGTATAAACAAAAAATAAACTAATTGTTTCAATTGTGTAAATGTTCTGCCCTCCTACGGTGTACTGCGATAATCTAAAATAATATAAATGTATTGTAATAAATAATCAATACAATTAATAAACCTTTATTTCTTACCGTCATGGTGTTCATGTCGTTGGAGCAGAGGCAGTTTCATGGGGTTCTCCAATAGAGACTTAAGTACGCCGTGATTAGACGTAGGTAGAAAACTTTGATTCATCGGTAGGTGTCTGTACATTACTTTCTCCATCTCTTCTCTAAGCTGTCAAAAACTATCAACGCCTGAGTCGGGCGATTATTCCTTGCAGGTAATATAAAATATACCAAACTTTAAAATGTATAAAGAAATCGAAAACACAAGAAAAAAGGTCAGTTTCGATCGGTTAAATTAGCCTACCGGTATATGTCGATGTCTGCAGAGAAAAAAACACCTCAGTGGGAAGATTGCGTGCAAAGCGGGTCCCAGCGCCACCGGCTATTATATTCCAACAGGGGTGTCGTCTACGGTAGAAGACGGATAGCCTAGTCCTGTTCACCCGTTCATACCATGTGTGAGAACTGATGTGTGACGTCAAACCATGAGAAACCGCACCTATTTTCGCTCTTTATCGCGTTTGTGCGTGTGTGTGCGTGTGCGTCGCTGACTAAAGCGAAGACCACGCGCTCCTAGCCTACATTCTTTTATCGACAGAAACATAAACATGTCTACTTTACGGTAGGGCAGGCCTAGGATGTTTCCTGACGAATTCATATTTACGCTACTATGATTGAGGCCTCTCATGATGAAATTCAACTCCGAAGTTCATTCTCGTCTTTGGGCTGTAATAAACAGGACAAATAAGGAAATATTGTTATTATAATGAAGCCCGAAGTATGGTTAGTGTAATGTTACATGTCGAGTAATAGGCCTACTTAAATAAAAAAAACTGCAGGAAGGGGTTCAAATCCAAAAAGTATGGGTCATTTAGGCTATTGCACGAATTCTGACAAAAAATGTTTTTTGAATGACATTATATCCATGTTTAATTACACTGTTAGGCTAAAATGTTAAACAAACATTGGATCTTGTTTATAGGGACATGGTGCGTCCGTGTTAAATCGTAAATTATAAATATGTGAATCTTATCCATGGGAAACAAACACATGAAAAATGACTGTAATAGTCTAAAACGCACAGATTAACATCAACATACAACGCACAGACCAACTGAGACAAATTAAATCGTCGTCGTCATGTTCTATGCAGAAAATGACAGTGCTTTTTTATGAGCGCATTTTCGTCTGTCAAGCTTGGAACGAACCCTGTTCACCCTGGGTGAGTGGAATGATGGGTCACGTGAGTGGGAGCGGTTGACCTACTTTTGTCCAATAGCAGAGCGAGATTTCCAGTACTCGCTGCTCACCCCCTCCTTGGTTATTCTCACATTGAACCTCGTGTGCTCTCGCAGGGAGAAAACATCTCAAACTCAATTGGCACTGGGGGAAAGCGTCTGCTACTCCTTGGACAATGCCATAGCCGGTGGCTTGAGAAAACATTTGCCCTCTATCAGATTTTAGCATATTTTTGACCTATAAGAACTGTTATTTTACTAGGTTAGGTTTTATAAGTACATGTACTTATTTACGCAATGACTTGGAAGCAGTTAGTTAACTTTATTTAACTTTCTCGCTCAGTGACAGAACATCAGGGTTCCTTTTGTAATCTCTGAACCAGCAGCCTTTCATTTACTGGCTTCTTGTTCTTGTCCACTGGGCAAAAGTACCACCCGACCCACACTTCCATAGGGAGTCCAAACCAAACAACTCCAACCAAAACCAAACATTTCACGAAGTGAAGTTGAGTGACAAGTGACTCAATATTTTTGTATGCAAAATTGATTTATTTTATCGAAAATAGACACGCAGCCCAAATATCCTTGTGTAAAATTGCACCCCAATTTTTTTTATCTCCCCCTCCTCAATCTTGGTCTTTTGATTTGTCACATAAAGAAATGTTTTGGTCATTGTGTCTATGTTATTATGTTACCAAGGGAAGCACTAATGAGGCTGCTTCTATTTTGAAAGAATTGGCCTACATTTACTTCCTAAATGTACTTCCTACTTATAAATTATCATGATGGTCATCAGTATAAAGCAACCAATGAAGTTGGACGTACCACCCAGTTGACTGCTTAAAAAAAATGCAGAACCCCAAAGCGGCAACATCCATGCAAAGCCAAACATTTTCCAAATATGATCCTTTTTCATCTATGAAATTGACCAGATCAACAGAACTGACCTGTCATATACATCAGTCGAAATAAGAATTCACTTCTCCCTGACCGATTCGTTATCATTCGTTATCATTCCTTATAATTCATTATCATTCGTTATCATTCCTTATAATTCATTATCATTCATTATCATTCATTATCATCCGTGACACTAAAAACATCCACAAGCTCTCTGTGATGAAGGGCTATGGACATGACGTTAGCAAAGACCAACAAAAGAAATGCAGAACAATGTTTCGCCACTCCATCTCCCCTGCAGGAATGAGTGGATATATACTCTATGTTTGTATATCTATGATATACAGTGAATATAAAAAGTCTACACACCCCTGTTAAAATGCCAGGTTTTTGTGATGTAAAATGTTTTACTTTTTCCACCTTTAATGTGACCTGTAATGTGAACAATAAGAAAATAAACTGAAATCTTTGAGGCGGAAAAAATAAATATATTTATATATGATATAAAAATATAATTTAATAATAAAATACTCACAATAACCTGGTTGCATAAGTTTGCACACCCATAAACTAATACTTTGTTGAAGCACCTTTTGATTTTATTACAGCACTCAGTCTTTTTGGGTAGGAGTCTATTAGCATGGCACATCTCTTCTTTGCAGGGCCTGGCTCTGGCTGGGCCATTCCAAAACATCAGTCTTCTTCTGGTGAAGTCATGCTTTTGTGGATTTGGATGTGTGCTTTGGGTCGTTGTCATGCTGAAAAGTGAACTTCATCTTCATCTTCACCTTTCTAATGGATGCCTGAAGGGTTTGTGCCAAAATTGCCTGGTATCTGGAACTATTCATAATTTCCATATGAGTTTTTTTGCAATCTTGAAAATGGAACATATACTTTGTATTACACAGTAATATTACTGACAACTTCACCACAGATTGGGTTCTTCCTGACATGCTCTGAAAGATATGAGTAAGATTGGGTTCTTTCTGACATGCTCTGGAAGATATGAGTAAGATTTGGTTCTTCCTGACATGCTCTGGAAGATATGAGTAAGATTGGGTTCTTCCTGACATGCTCTGGAAAATTATGGACATGCTTTGGAACAAAAGAAACTGGATTTATTTTATGTTTTCAAAAACTGGCCCTTCAACTTGCTTTTGACAGAGTTTGGGTCCCATGGTTAGAGTTGTTAGTGCTTATTTGTCCCATTGCCCAACCCAGACCTTTATAGAATACTTAGGTCATAAGGGGCCTCATGGCAGAGCTATGGGGAGGTGTGTTCACTGCTGCTGC
Organism: Esox niger; assembly: GCA_016801105.1. Lineage (NCBI taxonomy): Eukaryota > Metazoa > Chordata > Actinopteri > Esociformes > Esocidae > Esox > Esox niger. The sequence continues at coordinate 12,356 of JACXGJ010014646.1, forward strand.
TACTCATCAAGGAAAACACAATGTTGAAAAAGAGTGAGACAGAGAAAAGTAGAGACAGAGTGTGTCCTTGTTCTAGATACCTCAAATGTAAACAATGTATAGTATGTTTGAGCTTGCAATTCTAATGTAATTTACAACATACGTGGTGCCACTGAAGCACCTCAGTGATGAGGTAGTAAACATCCCTCCTATCAGCGATCAGGTTGTAGAAATCCCTCCTATCAGTGATGAGGTAGTGAAGATCCCTCCTATCAGTGATGAGGTAGTGAAGATCCCTCCCACCAGTGATGAGGTAGTGAAGATCCCTCCTATCAGCGATCAGGTTGTAGAAATCCCTCCTATCAGTGATGATGTAGTGAAGATCCCTCCTATCAGTGATGAGGTAGTGAAGATCCCTCCCACCAGTGATGAGGTAGTGAATATCCCTCCTATCAGTGATGAGGTAGTGAACATCCCTCCTATCAGCGATCAGGTAGTAAAAATCCCTCCTATCTGTGATGAGGTAGTGAAGATCCCTCCTATCATGTGCTTGTACTTTTGATCACATGACCAAACTGGGAGTGATCAGGCATTGACTCCTTCATCAGGAGGGGCCGGCCAATGTATTTGTGTCACCCACCTCATTAATATTGTGGATCACGTTTTCTCCCAGTAAAATAATCAACCATCTCTATGGTGTGTGTCATGTGAAGAGTGTTACCAGAGAAAGTGGATATATTTACCAACACCTGCTAGAGAAAGAAAATCAATACTGTTAGCCTGAGGCTCATGGATATTGGCTTGGACAAGCTTACACACACACACACACACACACACACACACACACACACACACACACACACACATGTACATACACATGGATAGATAAAGAGGTACACACACATTGCATAAATACCAGCCTCAAATAGACCCACACAGCCATTTGACTTCTCCAAAGCCCACATCACCTCTGCTCAGTGAACCTATATATAGATTTTTTTTTTGTACAAGTTTATTTAGTTAACTTAATTTACAAAGTCACTGCTACAACTAGAGAATACAACAAATCCCAAATGTCAGAATGGTCATACAAGAGGTCATTGGAAACACCTGAACCTGGTGTATAAGGTTGAGGTCAAAGAAAACACATTATGACAAGAATAGTATTCTATCACAATTTCACTATACTCTGGTAATGGTTGGTTAATATTTCACTATACTCTGGTAATGGTTGGTTATTATTTCACTATACTCTGGTAATGGTTGATTATTATTTCACTATACTCTGGTAATGGTTGGTTATTATTTCACTATACTCTGGTAATGGTTGGTTAATATTTCACTATACTCTGGTAATGGATGGTTATTATTTCACTATACTCTGGTAATGGTTGGTTAATTTTTCACTATACTCTGGTAATGGTTGGTTAATATTTCACTATACTCTGGTAATGGTTGATTATTATTTCACTATACTCTGGTAATGGATGGTTAATATTTCACTATACTCTAGTAATGGATGGTAAATTTTTCCCTATACTCTGGTAATAGTTGGTTATTATTTTACTATATTCAAGTAATGCTTTATTCATATTTTACTATATTCTGGTAAAGGTTGGTTAATATTGTACTACATTTTAGTATTGTTTGGTTTATATTGCACTATACTCTGGCAATGGTTGGTTAATAGTATGCTGTATTATACTGGTAAGGGTTGGTTAATATGATGCTGTATTATACTGGTAATGGTTTGTTCATGGCTAGAAAATGTTGACCTCCTGTTTTTGCTAATATTGATCCATATGGATCAAATGGCTGAGCAGCACAGCAGGACAAAGGAATGTCCCTTGAGGTTGGAAGTATGGGAGGTTGGTAGTATGTAGTAAATACTGTCCCTTGTAGTTGGTAGTATGTAGTAAATACAGTCCCTTGTGGTTGGTAGTATGTGGTTAATACTGTCCCTTGTGGTTGGTAGTATGTGGTTAATACTGTCCCTTGTGGTTGGTAGTATGTAGTAAATACTGTCCCTTGTAGTTGGTAGTATGTAGTAAATACTGTCCCTTGTGGTTGGTAGTATGTGGTTAATACTGTCCCTTGTGGTTGGTAGTA
>JACXGJ010014647.1:0-14535 GCA_016801105.1 Esox niger
GTTTTGAGAAGATCAGATAGCTTTTTGATGTGGGAAGTCAACCAGGCAGAAGCAGAAGAAAGGCGGTCTTGATGGGCATCAGGTGTAATTTCTGTAAATGCCTCTGCTGCCTGACTGACTCCCCACTCCTCAGTGTCCAGTTCTCCCCGGATGACCTTGACCAGCCGAGCTGTCTGCTACGACAAAGCCCCAGCCTGACCATAGGCACACACTGTGTTTATGTTGATCTCTGAGGCTTAATGAAACCATAGGTGGTTTTATTATGAAGACACCCGGGGAAGTGCTTCTCAAATATATCACCATTTTTTTTTATAGATGATGTAGTGAAAACTGTAGCTAGCTGAGCCCATGCGCAAGTCACTCATGTCGCGATGAAATGAGCATGTGCAGGTGACATATCAATGTGCAGATGACATATTACGTTGGGCCTGTGGGCAGCAGTTGTGAATGGACAGTGAAAGAAGTATCTTCTTATCCTAGCATGATGTTCTTAAAGTGTTGTGACGATGCTGTGATTACAGTCCCAGGCTCCCACAAAAAGTTCCCCTTCATCCTGTCAGCTGGATGTGTTGTTATTACCTTTAACCCGGTTAATAACTGGGAATGACCTGGGACCCAGTGGATCCTAAGCCCGTCTTTGTTTTTGTATTACACTGATCCTTTCTGTTGTAAGCTCTGAATGGGCCCCGAAGTGGACTTATCATTCTGCACTTATCAAAAGCAGGACTTCATCGGGATAACTGGATTACACTCTCCTTTTCTCTTCTTTGTTGGGTCCTTTGTTGTTTGTCCTTCTTTCTCCTCTGCGTTGAGTCCTTTGTTGCTTCCCTTCCATTCTCCTCTGCGTGTCCTGGTAGACCCACCCATCTCAGAGGACGTGCCTCCTCAGGTCGAGCAGGTAAATGCGGGTAACTGCCGCCCAGTGCTTATGCAGCCATGATGCTCACCACTCACTTTACAGCCTCGTGACAGGTTTCACCTGGGGCCCAGACACAGCCAGGGTATGGATGGCTGAATACCATCTGCACAGATTTATTCTAAACATCTCCTGCTGAGGAGGAGCGAGGAGGTGCAAGGAGGAATAACTCCTCATCCAGTAGAAACACTTGACTGCTTCCATAGCTCCAGCCCTTGTGGCAGGTCTGTTTTTCTGTGTCAGTACTAGGTGTGGCTCTGTGCTCTTAAAATCTTGCGACGGTCTCCCAAGATGGACCTGTTTTTGACGGCTTGTCCTTTCTCCCCCTCTGTTCTTTGTTTCTACATGGATGGTTCTAAAGGCGACTGTTCTTCTATTGCCGTTCTTAGAAAGAAGTCTCCTTTCTTCTCTTTTTCTTTGAGTCCAGAGGCGCTCCCCTGAGCTGCCTGCCATGAACGGTTCAACAGGAAGACGCACACATGTGTCATGAAGAAGATATATTTGAGTTGGTTTTTGTGGGGTTTGCGGGGGTGTCTTGTTGGTGATGTATTGGAGCATTGCTGTGCGGGTGTGATAATATGTGTGTTCGCGTGCGAGAGGGGGCTCTAGAGGGGAATGGAGAGATATAGACAGCGCGGACGGAGGTGAATCGTAATTAGAACTTTCAGTCTCGTTAAGTTGGTGACAGCCTTCACTGCACCGTGGCTTCCTGCGATCGATGGTGGAGATCTGCCTCTCATACCAACGAACCAAAAGATAGTTTGAGTTAGGGGCCCAAGGAAGGGAAAAATTAATTAAGATATTTATGGCCCCAATTAATCAGTTCAGTGAGAAACTGTGCACCCGGGGGCGAATGAAACACTGCAAGAAGCAAAATGAAAAGAGGACAGGGTGTTCCACTGTCCACATACCGTATGCTCCCAACTCACCTTGATAATTCAGCTGTCAGTGTTTGGACGTGGGAGTAGAGGAAACAGGTCTTGGAGTCACTTAGCTGTCACAGTGCTTCTAAATCGGTGACAACGCTCAGAATTGCGTTGAGTGTAGAATTTTTGGCATTTCACAGTATAATTGTTCCAACTGGAAAACATGGGGTGTGTCAAACATTTTACTAGGGGTAGAATGAGGGCGTGTATTGATGGATACACTGACATTTGACACAGCATGAGTCAAAACTGTTACATGATCAACAAATATATGTTGATATGTGTTCTTTAATTTTTAAATGTATGAATAATTAAATTGAATAATGGTATAAGTTGTTTTTCATGTGGAGTTGAATAAGAACAACCTGGGCATTCACGCATCTTTTAAATATCTTAAAAATACATTACAGTGTACAAACAAAACAAATCGAATCACAAACAAGCACTAATCTCCTACAATCACGAAAAACCAACACAATCTACCTCACGTGTGTTTTCTAAGTCTTGTGAATGAGAGGACCAACTCATCCAGTTTGTGTTCCCTGATGATTATTCCACAAGTGAGTTTCTAAGTAAATAAATAGAGATTTCTCCCATTCTGACAAGATCAGAGGGCTCTCCGGAATTAGCCATCCACGAGACCGTGCGTGATAGTCTGTTTCTCTGTAGTCTGTCAAAAGAGAAGTCTGGCGTGGTAGTAATGTAGGCAGGAGGGCTTTATACACTAATGATGGGTGATGCACAGCTCTATGTGACTTCCAAGAAGGCCAGCCCACCTTCTCTTGCAGAGTATGGTGGCGTGTGCTGAACCTATTGGCCGTATTACAGCATCATGTGCTACAGCAAACTGTATCTAATGGTTTTAACAAAGTGTCATATAGACATTATCACAGTTGTTGATTACCGGAATCAGTGTAGATTGGAGGACTTTAATTTGATGAGGGGCATGATCTGTAATTGTACCGGAAAGCCTGTTTTAATTTTGATGGTCTAAACCAAACTATCAATGTGTTATCTGTAGGGAAGCCCACAATAAATCCCCACGTATTTATACCCAGGTACGTAATGAATACTTTATTTTCAAACATCCAATGGACTCTTCCACAGATTAACTCTCCAGACTAGTCTGAGCCACTTGCTTGGACAGCAGACTAGTCAGGGTGAATATCTGAATCTGTTGAAGGATGACATGGGCCCCAGTCACTGGGAAACCACAGTCTCTGACACAGCATCACAGATAGACAACAGGAATGAATCCTTCTCTCGACTGTGCGTCAATATTACCACCTGCCACCTGACCTCAGTCCTTTAACAAGGTGCCCATAGCAACGATCTTAGCTAGCTGACAAGTTCACTGCCAATATGTTCCTCCTGGATAGAGTGGGTGTCATTGAGGCTGGGTGAAAGGTTGTTTTGATTGGATCTTCACACTGCAGTAGCCCATGTGTTCTAGCACTACCGAAAGCACAGACTAATCAATGCAGGACCACATGTTTCTCCCTCCTAAAATGTAAGTTATTACTAGTATTATGTGTATTGTTATTAGTAATATTATTAAATAATAAGCAAGCTGTAAATAACATCTTTAAGTGTGGAACCATCACAATATTTCAAATAGCAGACAGATATATTCATGATGTTCTATAAACTTGTGTTGTGGTATTTTAGTTGGTGAATGCTGTGATTGTAAATGTTGTGATTTTTAAGATTGTGAATGTTAAGATTGTGAATGTTAAGATTATGAATGTTGTGATTGTGAATGCTAAGATTGTGAATGTTAAGATTGTGAATGTTAAGATTGTGAATGTTAAGATTGTGAATGTTAAGATTGTGAATGTTGTGATCATGAATACTAAGATTGTAAATGTTAAGACTGTGAATGTTGTGATTGTGAATGCTAAGATTGTCAATGGTTGTTAATGTGAAGGTTCTGCTTGATATGTGACTACTATATAGGTTGTATAGTGGTATTGTCTGTCATCAATATGGCTGCCAGACACCTGTCAATTCCAATGTCACTGGAGCGTTGAAGGGATTGGCTGATTGATTGGAGTTAGAGAGGGTGAGGGACGCTAAGACAGCCCCATGATTGACACAGAAGCAGGAAAAAAAGAGGACCAGAGGAAGGGATGGCATACTAAAACCATCCTGAGTTGGAGAAAGACAGAGAGACAGTGATATACAGGCAGAGACAGGCGGTGAGTGGGTGAGGTGGGAAAAGAAAAGACCACAAGGAAGACGAGGAGGAAATGGACCATGTATTTCGTAGGGAAATAATTTGTTTTGACATATACAGTAAAATAAGGAAAGGGGGCCAGAGAGAAAGGGAAAAAGAATGAAGGAGGAATCTTTTGGGAATATTCAGACTTCAGTCATGCCCCATTGCATGTACTGACAAGGTCTGTCTTCACAACTGCACGCCTCAAACTTTACACCAAAACTGGCCCAGACAAGACAGCACATTTAGTAGTTAAACAATAATACCATACAACATTCAAAATAAATGTAAATACTCCCACATCAAAAAGTACTAAAAACGTACTCTTAAATCAGTGCTGCAGCATACTGCAGCATTGAGCACCATCATCACACAGTTAAACCACCTCTATGTCATTTTGCTTTTGCGATGCACCAGTACTTTTGTAAAATTTGATTGAGGGTTAGTAGATCTGTCTAGCTTTTTATTTTGTGAGTTATCTTACCTACCTTGCTGTGTTGCTCTCCTTTTAATTAATCATCAGGAATGATTAAAGTTTTAACTTAATTATCTTTGTCTTTTCTCCCAGGGTCTTCAATCCTCTTTGGGTAACAGAATGAGATGTTCTACAAGAGGTAAAAAGTAAACGGAGGATTTGTGGAGAGCTAGAGGAAGAGATTCTACGTAGGAAGAAGAAAAAGTAAAACAGTGACAGGCACCTGCCCTCTAGCACAGTGTGAAGGGCAGGTAATGGAGAAGTAAGACAGAGAATACAAGGAAAGAGAAACAGAGGAGAGAATGAAGACAACCGGTAAACAAGTACTTCCTCACAGCAAGTGTCATTCAAATTAGGACATATCACCCCAATAAAGTATGATTACCAGGAATCTGCTCATATTGGTCTCCCTGTGTCTGTGGGAGGGGCTTATGGGAGGTAGAGCCATTAAGATTGTCAGGAGAAGAGGAGTGGGTGGGACTCACATTATTAAGCTAGAAGAGAACAGAGTAGCTGACCAATGGGATTCAAGTGTTGATTCCAATTCAGTGCCCATGGTGACTCATAGAAATGTAATTGGTCATGACCAGGAGGGAGATATTGTCTATCACCCTAAAATTCCCCAGAAGAATGCAGTCATGCCATCAACCAAGGAGAAGCAGTCTTTTAAACCTAATCCCATCCTGGATTTGAAAGAAGACCCTGTTAAAAAAGGAGAATCAACTCTGTCTCTTTCATCCAATAACAAGGAAGTGGTCCAGGAGAAAGAGTTTAGCAAGATCAAAAACAATACCAAGAATTCTGGGATTCCCACCAAAACAGGGAGGATGGAGAAAGTATTCTTAGTCCATCAAAGACCAGACCTGCACTCCAATACAACCAGATTCAAATCCCTTCCTAGATCCAAAGTTAGATCCGATCTGATTGTCCACGCCACAGGAGTCCCAGGAAACAGACACACTATGGATTCAACCAGAAAATTTAACCTGACCAGCAGCTATGGCGTCCTGAAATTGCTGTCAAAAGAGAACCTGGTGAGGATTGTGAATTCACAGATGCGGAGTGTTCCAAGTAATTTTCAGAGCAAGAGCAGCCGGAGCAGAAAGAGAGATTTGATTGATGTGGATCGCAGCCAGATGGAAGCCCTGAAATTACAGCAAGATATGACTGTCACTCAAGACCACTTCGCATTGGATAATCAAACGGCACTGCCGCATATAAGGCCTGTCACAAACCTTAATCTCAGTCCAGAACAGGCCTTTCACGCTTTGAAACCTTTCAATCCAGATTCTGATGTTGGGAAAGACGACACGGAGACAAGAGGTTCAGAAAGTGCAGACACCTGGAGGAACAAACGCATCGCTCACCCTCTCTCAACGCCTGTGAATGAAGTCAGCCACCACTTGGAGAGGGACGTGACCATTAGTCTCTCTGACCCTCCATCCACGACCAAGAATCTTCCTGTCAACGTCCCTGCACAGACAGACGCTGGCCCTCCCTCAGTCTTCACCCTGCAGTCCCGTGGAGAGGACAAGAGAGGCGTGGCAGAGGATTCCCATGAGGAGGATCTACTTCACACAGTCGCACCGAGACTGACGATCCTCCGTCCAAATGGAACTCAAGACACTTTACATGGTGCCAAAGAGCCAATTGACAGTAGTCACATCCTCAAACTTCGCCCAGACCCACGCTGGGGCGTTGTCCAGGACAAAGGTCCTAGTGGGCTGATGACAGTTGAGTCTCAACCGGGAAATGGGGTGGGTTTAGTGTTCCAAGAGGCAGAGTCGGATGAGGAGGAGGAAGTGGGGCACGGACCGGCGGAGGGGGAGGGGATCCGGTCCCGAAGCAGGAGAAGTTGGATCTGGAACCAGTTCTTCGTAATTGAAGAATACAGCGGGCCTGAGCCGGTGCTCATCGGACGGGTAAGAGGAAACGTTGTTATCTTATATACATATAAATATATAGTATATTTTGTGTGTCTTATTCTGAAATGGAAGTCTCCAACTTTTACTGTCAACCCTAGCTCTGATACTGAGGACAATGATCAGTTGAATCGGGTGTGTTAGTGCGGAGCTAGAAGAAAAGTCTGCACACCCTACGTTGAAGCTCTGTAAGAGCAAAGCTGGAAACCCTCCAGGTCTGAGATGTTCTTACCCTATCCTAACATTAATACTCCTGATCTACACCGGTGCTACTATTTTCTGTCACTGTCCTTAGGAGCTGCAGGGTTTGTTTTTCTCTACCGCACTTCAATTGAAATTGATTTACATCACACCAATCTACTGGGGTGCATTCCAATCCTCATGAAGCTTTAGATTAATCAATAGGGTACTGAGGCTCAACAAAACCCCTTAAACCATAAGGCCCCTGGGACCAGTCATGAGTAGCACCAATCTACACACACCAATAGGAATTGACATCTTCAAGAGAATTAATAGGCTTAGTTTTTCATTACATCATTAATCCCAAACACTGTAGTCAAAATGTTCTCTCATTTTCAGATCAGGACCTGTCAGTGTCCACTCCCTTATGGCAGGCAGTCCGGCAGGTCTGGTAGAAGGATATTTCAGTCAGGTTGATTTACAGTTTACGAGCTACATTTATTGCCTCCAAACACTACCAGGGGCTGACTCTCAACCCCCTTTGTTCTGGTGATCAGCAATCTTGTAGCTTATGCTTTAAGGGTGAGACGAGTATTCGGACAAACCTAGTATTGCTACAGATATGAGGAATTTACTAGATAAACAAGTGTCTGTGTAGATATGTGAGCTATACCAATGTTTATATTCTATTATTACTAATCACCGAAATTTTCCAAACAACGAATTCTAAGTAGATACATTTACAAGAGTACCATTAAATTCTGATTGGACAAATGTTTTGGGGTAGTCTCTTTGTTAGAAGATACATTTTTAGCTCCTCTCAAAAGTGAAACAGTTGAGGTTGGGATGAATGAACTAAATGGAGCAGGCAGCCATGCATTCATTATTTACTATTTTATGATATCCAATTGTGGTTCCAACCTTGTCTCATTGCAGCAACTCGAGACAGGGTTGGGAGAGTCGAAGATCAGGACATGTGTTCGCCTTAGCTTTTTTCACACTGCTCAATTGTAATAGTCAAGGAAATCCCTGGCGATGACTCCTCCTCCAACCCTGGGTTTCACTGAGCCTATATCCTCCACCTGCAAGGACTCACAGACACTCACTAGAAAAAAGAACCACTGTGGTTTAAACCCTGGTTCTAATGGACACCTCTGCACTGTGTTGCATCTGCTCTGGAGCCCAGCGTCCACCATTTTGTCATCGGCTGATCCCTCTTGGTGACCCTGTCGGAGTCATGGCCAACCAGGTCATCTGGAGGGATCTGCCAGTTGCGATGACAAAATTGCATTGGAACCGCCCAAATTGAGATTGTAAATGGATCATTTTCTCCAACATTGTCTACGGAATTTGGTCATGTTAGTTGGACGAGTATACTAAAGTTCTCCCTGTTCTTAGAGGACTGTGTTTAACCCAAACGCAGCTGTGTAGGTGGATAATGCATAAGTTGGTGTGGCCAGTTTGCAGAGGAAATGAATAGTAATGATCTAGCGTGAGTGCTTTGGGCTGTCAGACAGTGCTGAGAGAGAAGAGAGGGGGGAAAAGCCCAGCTCAGTGGGAAGTGTCTCACTGTCTGCAGATCCTATTTTACAAACGCTTTGCCTAAATTGCTTAACGGTTTATATCCAGCTGTACAGACAGCCAGTCAGGGGCTCTCTCCAACTGAGACAGGAGTCTGTAAGTAGCCTACTGACTATTAGGGACACTTAATTTGGGCACTTCAGTCAGGGTTTTTGGTACATGATGTATGATAGATGACAAATTGCCCAAATTGATACAGAACGGGCAAAGACAAGATGCACAGACTAAATGTCCAGTGGTACAGATGGTCAGCATTGTTAGACATTAGTGCCAATATGCTCTAATAGGCAGGTATTTACATCTTCAGATCGTTTTGAGCTCTATGAGGGAATACAGTCAGACAACACTCACTCACCATTGAATACCACTTGTGTGTGTACTTCGTTTTGGAAACGTATTTTCCGAATGTCCAGCAAGTCCACCGAGTGGTCGGAAAGGTGGAATGTGCTCTGTGACCGCTCTAACGGGAAACTGAAATTGTGTCCAGGCATTTTCTCTTGAAGACAATGTTGTTTTGTGTTGACTCTGTAGTGTTCTATTTAAACGCATTACAAATGTGGATGCATTAATGGCACACTAAGAAAAACGAAGCTATGCCAAGCCTCACAGTTCCTCAGCGACAAAAAAGAAACTACGCCAAGCCTCACAGTTCCTCTCCCTAAATCCCCTCTTTCCTCCGTGTCTCACTCACTCAATTACTTTCCAACCGCTCCCCCTACACACGAGTGCTGATTGCGCACACTGCTCCCATTGGGGCTACAGAAATAAATGCCTATAAAAACGTATCTAACTGATGGGATACACAAGCTACACTCCTTTCCAAATGCCGACAGTTTTATCACAAATTCAAAATGGACTGGTTGATTGAAGATGGGAAATATGTGTTCCAACCACAAGCTCCAGTTAAGGATTAATTGTGTCCCGTCTAGCCTATTTTCTCCTTAAGGCTATAGCTTACTTTGCAAATTGCTAGAGCCATTTAGAATTGGTTAGCATATAACCCCTCTAAACAGATTCTATACGGAAAATATGCAACAGCATTAATTTGATAAAGACGAAGTTTGTATTTTCAGCTGAATCATTTAACTTATAGGCCGCACCAAACTCATGTGGCCATAATGCCCTTATTAAAAATCCAAGTTTTCGTGCTATTGTGGCAGGCGTGCCCCAATAATGATGGTCTATATCCTTCCTGGCAAACCAGTTTCATTTCTGTAGCTGCTAATTTGCTATGTCATTGGTTATGTGTTAAGTTTCCTAGTTTGACCGACTTACCTGTTGGGCAGCGAGAGCACGTAACTCCTTCAACAGCTGTTTAATGCGTGGAGAGATGTGTGCTGATGTGCCAAATCAAAACTTCTAAATGTTCAGAGAAAAATATTACTGTTGATGGATTACTAGCTAATATCTAGAAAATTACAATAATTTATAGTAGGACTATCTGGCACTCATCTGGCAAACAAACCATGGGAACTGTGCATCATGTTAGTTAGATATTCATATGCTGTAACAGTAAGGCACCACTAGAAAATTATGTTTTAATGACCATCTTCATCAGGTGGGCTTAGTTCTCCAGCTCTATTCTTGGAGAGCTACCAGACTGTAAATTTCCCCAACAACCCTTACCAATCACGCTTGATTGTAATAATTTGATTGTTGCTTAACTGAATGCTTAAATATGCATTCTAGGATTATTGGCCACTGTTTGTAAAAGTGGCGCATTTGCAACCAGGCCTAGTCCGCTGTGTTGCCTTGTCCAGCGATTAGACACAATGTGTCGTGACTAGAACAGATCTTAGCCATTGTATACTGGCCATATAACACACTCCCTGGTGCCTTGTTACCTACATATACCACTGCTATCAGCCAATCAGCATTAATTGGCCTATCAGCTAATCAGCCAAAGCAGAATTTCATTTATCAGTATATATTTACCATATGCAATGCCCTCCAGATTTATGAACAAAAAATGTAATTGTTGTTAATCAGCTATATCTTATTACTATTAATTGGGTATAAAATTAAATAAAATATTTATAAAGAAAGCACATTTGACCCAAAAACATCTGTGCCACAATTATTTACCTGGAAAACATACTGAGCTTACTGATGTATATTTGGACTGAGCTTGAACAATTCTGCAAGGATGAATGGGCAAATTATGCACAGTCTATGTGTACAAATTTAGTAGACACATGTTCAAAGAAATGTATGGCTGTAATTCAAGCAAAAGGTGTTTCCATCAGGTTTTTTATCAGGTTGTGTAAGAAAATTGGGTATATTGTGGGTTACTGTGTGTGAATTAAGTTACAAAAAGTGTGTTTTTATTTCTTTAAGGCAACAAAAGTTGAACATTTTGAAAGACGCTGGTGACGTTTTACACCCACTATACATACTTACCAAATGACTTATACTGTACATATTACTGCAGCAAAAGGTAACTTCCCCAAATGTCTGGGGTTGAACAGTTTAGCAAGCAACATATTTCTTAGAATTAAACCACTGACAGACCTTATTTGGGAATGTAAGTAACTCTTGCTTTGGTCAAGTAAACGTTTACCTGTACTTAATCAATATGCAATGCCTTTGACTTTGTTGTGTGTGTGTGCGTGTGTGTTTGCCTCTGAGTATATCAGAGCTGTAAATATACATAATGCTCTTACACAACATAATGCTCTTATTAATGTGTAATCTTCATGCTCTGGCCAAGTACAGGCTACAAGCTCAGCTGCAACACACTGGAGATCAATGAGGACATGATGCTTTGCTTGTCCTTATTAGGGAGATGATTCCTATATGGTTAGGTAATAAACGGAACTCTGAGGGTGAATATATAGCAGTACTATCTGAATGTTCTTTCAGTGATTTTGTCAGATGCAATGCTGTTCAAGTTTTAGACATAAAGATATTGAAATGCTCACACTTGTTTTTGTATCTTTGTGAGGACCGAAAATGTTTGAAATGTAACTATACTTGTGATGACCGTATACCAAACACTACACACAAACACACATTTGTCTTTCTGTTTTGTGGGGACGGAAACCTAACCCTATCCTAGAAATTCATGTTCCCTTTTCCCTCACCCTAAACTTAACTTTAATCTAAACTTAACTTCATTAACGTAACTTTTATAACATAACACGACAGTTTCACAGATTTAGACTATGCCTAGTCTAGGACCAAGAAAACAAGCTCAATGGAGTTTTCTATTGAATTCGATTTTTTTGTCCTAGACTAGGCCTTATCTGTGTCTGTGAAACCGGTCCAACATATCTTAACTTAATCTGGCCCTGATGTTTAACCCTAACTGGTACTGGCTGAACCTAAAAGTGTAAAAAAAACTCCTGTCCCTTTAAATGACATCACAGCATAACAACATGTTGATTAATTAATTATTTAATATATTCATATCCTATCACTTGGTGTGAATCTATTTGGTTTGGGACACACTTTTGTCTCTCCAAATGATCCATCGTGAGTGCATAAATACCCCAAGGTATGTTAAATACATGGGACTCCATGTGTCCTAATCATGGATACCTTGGATGGGGGATTGGCTACCATTGCTCACTGGTAAGCTTGACCGCTAAACCTCAACTGCTAAAATAAAGAACACAAACTCAAGGAACTATCTGTGTCAACATTTCTCTAACAATAGTACAATCTTCATACCTTCATCTTGGCACCCATTCATTTGTATACCTCACTAAAAGTAACCCCAATTTTAACACTGCCAAATTGTAAATACTTAACCCAGAAAATATTCCAGATATGTACACATACATTGACATGTAGGACACACACACAGATAATAAATGATGATACATAATATATGCACCATAACTCTTCCACTAAACATTAAATGTTCTGGCATATGGTGAGCCTGTTAGACCACATCCTCACATGGGTTTGAATCAGGCCCACTGCTCTTTCAGAAAAACGGTCTCCTCTATCTTTCTGCTCAGTCTGTGCCAATAAAGCCTGAATAAAAAACACATGAATTTGTTCTACAACACTGTTCCCAAAATAGTTGGGACGCTGCTTGAAATGCAAATAAAAACAGAATGCAATTATGGGCAAATCCTTTATCCCTATATTTAATTAAAAATAGAACATATCAAATGTTGAAACTGAGAAATGTTATTGATTTTGGTTAAATGCATGCCCATTTTGAATTTGATGCAAGCAACACGTGTCAAATAAGTCTGGATGGTAGCATATGTTGCCACAAAACCTGTATATATTGTTCAGCATTAATGGTCCCTTCACAGAAGTGCAATTCTCCCATTCCATGTGCATTAATACACCCCCATACCATCACCAGGGCTGTCTTTTGCACTGTGCGCTGATAAATCATCCCTCTCCACTTTAGGTCACAAGAAAAAAGATTTCAAAATTTGATTTGTCAGACCACAGAACAGTTTTCCACTTCGCCTCAGTCCATCTAAAATGATATTGGGCCCAGAAAAGGCGCTGGTTTCTTCTTTGCATGTTGAGTTTTAACTTGCATTTGTGGATGCAACAACTTAATATGTTCATAGACAGTGGTTTTTGGAAGTGTTCCTGAGCCCATGCAATGATTTCAACTACAAAATCGTGTCTGTTTTATAATGCATTGCTGCCTGAGGACTGAAAGATCACTGCCCCCCAATATTGGTTTACGCTGCATACAGAGATTTCTCCAGATTCTCTGAATCTTTTAATGATAATATTGTATACCATAGATGATGACATCCCCAAACTCTTTGCAATTATTTTCCTGAATCCACCCAGTCTTGCACAGAGTGATGATCCCCTCCCCACCTTCCGTTCTGACAGACCCATCCTCTCTGGAATGATACCCAATCATATTACTGACCTTTTGCCAACTGACCAGATTAGTTGTGTGATATTCGACCAGGTTTCGTTTTTTAGCATTACACAACATTTCCAGTCATTTGTTGCCTCTGTCCCAGCTTGTTTTTAAACGTGTTGCTGGCATCAAATTAAAAGTGAGCATGTATTTTCCAAGAAACAATAACATTTGTCAGTTTTAACATATTATATTTTGTCTTGGTTCTATTTTCTATTGAATATTGGGCTTTAATGGTTTGCCCATCATTGCATTCTGTTTCTCTTTACATGTCACACAGCATCACAAAATTTTTCTAAAAGGGGTTGTACAACATGTTTAATACTGCAGATCCTGGGTGACAGCCAACCTGTACACAGCAAAGCACTAGATGTTTGTACTGTCCTGGTGGAACCGGCATTAGCCCTGCTATAATTAGGATTTTAATTGACATTGTCATTACATGTTCTGCAAGGGGGCTTTCTGATTCCAACAGTGCCAGTGTGAAACAGAATACTGAATACAGAGAGAAGTGTAACAAATGATGCCTCAGAAGTGCTCAAATGAACTCTTTTCCTGAAATCCTCTTTGTATGAGTTTCACTTGGCTGAAAGGGCATCTTTAAGTTGTTCTTCTGAGAGCCTTGAGTATAGTCTATGTGTACTGTCCCCTGGATGACTCTCAGTGCCTCTAGTTGGCTGGAGCGTATCATTGGTAAACCAGGTGTGCAATCACAGATGGTCTGGCTAGAGTTCACCAGCATTCAGAAGATCCCCCGCAGCCTAAAATAACCCTCTTAGATCACAGTTGCTCTACATGCACACTCGCGTTGAACTTGCGTGGTTCTCATGCTGTAAGACGACAGCAACAGACAGTGAATATAAATTCTAGAATCATGGGTAGTCATTGACAGGTCTCCTGTGCTGCACTAACGATGCAAACACGCACATCTGCCCAATAAGTAACAGCTGTGAAGACAACTGTCAAAATACTTTTATTTTGTACAAAAATGGGTGTACTGTGTACAAAACATGCTGTAAGTTCTAAATGGTTGATCTGATGTTGACGATAATACAGTGAAATTCATGCTGACAGCCGACACTTCAACGCGATATTATATATTGTTTTCAGTCCAAAGTGCTGGAAAATAGAGCTGAAAACTGTACAGTGCATGTTGACAGTGCGTGTCATAGCAAAGAGTCTGAATACTTATTCACTATTGGATATTGTGTGTAGATTGATGAGATTTTAGATTTTATTTAAGAACGAGTTGGAATGCAATAAAATGTGGAAAAAGTAGTGTTTGTTGTGTTAACCGGGTAGTAGTGTTTGTTGTGTTAACCGGGTAGTAGTGTTTGTTGTGTTAACCGGGTAGTAGTGTTTGTTGTGTTAACCGGGTAGTAGTGTTTGTTGTGTTAACCGGGTAGTAGTGTTGGTTGTGTTAACCGGGTAGTAGTGTTTGTTGTGTTAACCGGGTAGTAGTGTT
>JACXGJ010014648.1:0-14535 GCA_016801105.1 Esox niger
GATAACATTAGCATCATATTTTCTGTTAGAGTGGAGAAGGAGAGGAGGAAGACTAGACTGTAAGAATATTGAAAGAGATTGAGGAGGAAAGGTAAAGATATGATTACAGAGCCTGCCAATTTATTATTACAAACAATGTTTTTGAGATAACATTTTAATAGTGTACTATTTATTATTAAAGATTGTCAAGGAAGGAGAAGAGAGTGAGAAGGACAGATTAAGGGAGTAAAGAGTGAAGCGGGGTGAGAGCAGAAGTTGATGTAGAGTGAGGAAATGCCCGCGTGTGAGGAAGTGTCCTAGTGGGTGCCCGTGTGTGAGGAAATGTGATTAAGTGTCCTAGTGGGTGCCCGTGTGTGAGGAAATGTGATGAAGTGTCCTAGTGGATGCCCTTTCAATGGAGGGAATGTGATGCAGTGCCATGTAGGCTGCCCTACATGCTAGAAAATGTGTTGGCCTCTACTCTATGTGCTCCTACACTCAAGACAGAGTGCCTCTATGGTGGAAAATACTCTCCTGGTACCCTCTGTTTTTATATATAGTTTTAAAAAAGTGGTTAGTGGCAGCATGATTTTACCTCATCATTTGGAGCCAATAAACTAATCTGGACAGTTTTTAAAATTGTTAGCATGTAGAAGTTAAAAAGTTAGCATGGAGAAGTTAAATGTATATTTAGAAAGAAGAAAACATGTAAAAACTGTCTGGAATTATTTACTGGTTCCAAAAGAGAGTGGAAAGAAAATCGAATCATCTCTTGGATGGAGTACCCCTTTATTTTTGTCAAAATCCTCACGCACACTCAGCCACTACCCCTTTAAGATATTCAGGTGTTAGTGGTTTTAGTGCAGTCTGAGCTATAACCTTCACATCCCACTACAGTGTGTGAGGTTGGTTACATAGCAATATATGTTACATTTAAACCAACGTAAATATTGCAAATTACTTAAGGTGCCTTACTAATTACTAGTAATATCTTTAACTTTTATCTACTCTGATTCTAACACCCTAACTATCTCCCTAACCGAGCTATAATCCTCAACATTCAGTTGAAGTTGGGAGTTTATACATTTGTGCTCATAAGTTTGCATACCCTGGTAGAAATTGTGAAATGTTGGCAATTATTTAGTAAATATGACTGATCATGCAAACAATAAATGAAAAATAGCAATTAGTGTCTGTGTATGAATAGTCAGTTAGTTTGTTAGCTCTCACGTGGATGCACTGAGCAGGCTAGATACTGAGCCATGGGGAGCAGAAAAGAACTGTCAAAAGATCTGCGTAACAAGGTAATGGAACTTTATAAAGATGGAAAAGGATATAAAACATATCCAAAGCTTTGCAAATGCCAATCAGTACTGTGCCCTCGCTTATTACAAAGTGGAAAATTCACGAATCTCTTGATACCAATCCATGGTCTGGTAGACCAAGATAGATTTCAGCCAAAACTGCCATAAGGATTGTTTGGGATACAAAGAAAAATCCACAGATAAATGCAGGAGAAATACTACCTGCTCTGGAAAAAGATGGTTTAGTTGTTTCAAGGAGCACAATATGAAGATACTTGAAAAAAATGAGCCGCATGGTCGAGTTGCCAGAAAGAAGCCTTTACTGCACCAATACCACAAAAAAGCCTAGTTACAGTACGCCTTACAACACCTTGACATGTCTCACAGCTTCTGGCACACTGTAATTTGGACTGACAAGACAAAAATCGAGCTTTATGGTCACAACCATAAACACTCTGTTTGGAGAGGGGCCAACTATAGTGAACATAATACCATCCTCACTGTGAAGCATTGTGGTGGCTCACATATGTTTTGCGGGGTGTGTGAGCCCTAAAGTCATGGAAATTCTTGCGAAAATTGATGGCAAGATGAATGCAGCATGTAATCAGAAAATACTGGCACACAATTAGCATTCTTCTGCATTAAAGCTGCACAGGGGAAGCTCTTGGACTTTTCAGCATGACAATGACCCTAAGCACAAGGCCAAGTTGTCCCTCCAGGTGTTACAGCCGACAATGGTGAAGGTTCTGGAGTGGCCATCAGAGTCTCCTGACCTTAATATAATCGAGCCACTCTGGGGAGATCTCAAATGTGTGGTACATGCAAGACGATCAAAGACTTTGCATGACCTGGAGACATTTTGCCAAGACAAATGGGCAGCTCTACCATCTGCAAGATTTCCGGGCCTCATAGATGACATTTACAAAAGACTGCACGCTGGGGTCAGTACATTTTTTTCTTTGTTGCCATGTTTTGTTTTATGATTGTGCCATTCTGTTATGACCTACAGTTGAATGTGACTCCATAACAAATAAAAGATGTGTTTTGTCTGCTAACTCAGGTTTTCTTTACAAACGGTACATATATTACCAGTTCTCCAAGGGTAAGCAAACTTTTGAGCACAACTCTGTATTATTTCCTCCAATCTTTCCTGATATGTGACCTGAAGTGTGGCCAGTGAAGTAGGCTGGTTAGCCAATGACCGGTAAGATCCCAAGTCTGATGTCGGGACAGCCTAAGACAGGCGCAACCCATAATATACATACCCTGAGATACATGTTGTACATAACCCAGAAATAGGATCTGTGCTGAACAAATAGCACATGACTAGACCAAGAAAATGTGGTGCTTTCCAGGTCTGAGGAGGTTGTTGAGTATCAGTCAGACAAGTGCGATGGATTCCCAACTGGACACATTGTTAAGGTCTTAATTGAGACTGGTGCACCAGCCCACGTGCCCATTGTTTGGTTTTTTTGGTGGTTCTCTTGGAATGTGGGCCCTCACATCTCCCGTATATAAAAGCCAGGAACAACTCACCACTTACATAGTATTGTGTTTGTCTGTATGCATTTTGTATATTTTTGTTGTGTGAGTTTTGTGTGATTGCATATGAAATTATGCATTCGAAAGAGGGAAAAAGAGGGAATGCAGAAATTATGCTATTAACAACTGTATAAACCATTGATTTGGTTGACATTAACGACTGCTAATGCCAACCAAATCAACAACAAAAACATGAAATTGCCGGCACTCGAAATACCACAGTAATTACAAAACCTAGACAAAAGGCCACCCTTAGTGACATCCATCCCAGCAGCTTCAAACGGGGTGAAATTTGCACTGCCCAGTTCAAGATCACTGAGCACTGGTGGTATTCTTTTCTGTGAATTTTGGGACCTGTAAACTCACAGCTAATTGCGGTGTGTGTGGTGAGACAGATCAACCAGTTGAAAAACTTTGTGATTGCTGTGGCCGGATTACTCTTTTTTTCAGTTTTGTGGTTTCAAAAACCTACACCTGCATTATTCAAGCAACACCCAACAAAGGTCAGCAAACATTGCTCAAAAGGCTTTGAAGAACTCCAAACAATATTCCTCCACATATTTTCAGAGCATCTTGAAAGTCCCAGACTTAATGCTTCAGAGCCCTGTCTGATACATAAAACAGTGTGCTTATATGATCCATTCCTTAAATTATTCTGTATTCGCAGATATGACAGGTGTGTGTGAAATCTTGCAATGATGTTGGGCAATTGTTTAACGATTGGTGCTGAGCTACAGTACAATAGACAATAATCAGTTGCACAACGAGAGCCCCTGCTGTTGGGTTGTGTTCTGTTCGATATGGCACTTAGCCATTGTTTGTCCATGTTTTTCTTGTTAGACATTCATTCTGGGGTCCTCCAAGATGTAGTATTTTGTCATGTATGCGTCCCATGTGCAATGTGTCCCATGTTATCAAAGTAATTCACTTTCAAACGATCCTGGATAACTGAGGAAACGATAGTGATTCTACTTATGACTCACAAACTATTCAAATAGTGTGTATCCTGCCCAAAATGGGAAACTGAAATTGTTATGTGCAAAAGTTCCATACTGTATCTTTAAGAAAGTTTTTGACCGATTACATTATCCAACCCCTTTGCTCCTCACAATCACTGAGAGAAATTTGGCAATGCTCCGCAATACTTGCAAATCTCTCAGTAGGATTGGACTGTAAATGAAAGGCAGAGAAATGTCAGGGGGAATATGGATCGACTTCAAAGGACATGGACAACGAGGGTCAGGAATCGATGAAGAGGAGGCCCTCCCTAACTCACTAAGCAGTTATTAGTTTCACTGTGTAAAATAAGTAATAATTATCTTCACTGTAATGAAAACATAGCCTTCTGTCATTTATCCTGGGTCTTAGTCCAGCCAGGACACGGACACCGAGATAATGGCTATTAGATGCCTTGCTGTGCAACCTTGAAGCATTCCAATGGATTTAAGTTTAACCAGCATAGCTGGGACATATTGTGAATTACTTTGGATTGTTTCAAAAGTTCTTCAAAGGATCTTTTTGACAACACTCAATGTTTCTGAGGTTGTAAGCGGTCACTTTTTCTCCGAGACTGAGTGGCGTTGTGCTCACTGGGACGCTGCGGATGTATAATTTTCAGAGAATGTCTGAAAACCCAAATTACTATTTTGTTTGATGTCATCAATATATTTTCTATGGTAAAATTTGAAGGGTTATGTTCTATCATCCCAAGCATCCATAGAAACAAGGCAGAACTAACTGAATTGGATGGACTTTGCTTACTAGTTTTCCATCATTGCACATCAATATAGACACACGATTTGTGAACAATATTTTTTGTAGCATTTTTGGTACCTGCATAGCTTTTAAATTGTATCCAATAAAAATGAATCATTATCACATTATTGGACTCTGTGGCTACAGTAATAAAGAAATAAGTCATGAAAATAGTAGGAAGTAGGATCGAATATCACCAACACATCTCAGATGCCTCTTTCCAATGTATGCTTTCTGATTATTCTATGAGTATCTTGCCATTAGATCTCTGGATATGGTTCAAAGCCAAAGGTTCCTAATTTCTCTCCGCAATTTGTATATGAATAAATAAAATCCTTCCAAGTAAATCCACAGTAGAGACAAAACACTGATGTCACCATTGCTTTGCTCTAGTCAGAATGTCTTGTTAAAAATATTTGATCCAGGACAACAATACATTGTTTCAATTACGAGGACACTGTAAATAAAATGATTCTATACTTGAAATACATGATCCTCTATGTAACCAACTCTCAAGCCATTATCCTAGCTGTGTTGAACCAAATTCATCTGTTTGTGTGATGTGTGAGGTAAGGCAGGACCACGGCACAGCATGGGCCGGCTGTGACAGTTTGCTTTACTCTTTTCTAATGACAGAATGAATTGGATAAAATGCTTGTTTGATTGTGGAAAGGTCATATGCCATTTAAAAGCACTGTTTTCTGATTTTATATTTTTTCAATATATTTTTTTTTTTAGGTATTTTATCCTTTCTTACACAGGAAAGAGGTGACAGATAGAGATATTGCTTAAAGAGCAGTAGGTCAGATTCAAACCATTGCTGCAGCAGTTAATGTGCACAAGAGGGAACTGGGAATCTGTAAAACTGCTGATGGCTGTCAATTTGATTGGATGATTTGAATGGTGTATTATCATTATTGTATTATCATTATAGATTTGATTATAGAAAGATTAGATTAGATTTAACTTTGTTGTCATTGACCAGTACAAGAACAGTACAATGAAATGCAGTTAGCATCCAACCAGTAGTGCAAATAAAAGAGGTCAGTCATTTTGCAAGTATTTACAAGTATCAAGTATATGTTACAAGTAGAATGTATAGATGTGCAATGAAGGCAAATGCAATGCAAAACTACTATTGCAATTCAAATATTTATGCAACCAAATAATGATTGTACCACTCCTGGTCCTGATACCGGATACTGGGGTAGATCTTCGACCCCCCATACTTACTACATCTCAATCAAGCAAGAGTACATGCATCAAAAATAGGATTCACTGCCCCCAAAAAATCAATTAAACCTCAGCATAAGCGATTGTGAATCAATGCCACCAGTTTTCGTGCAAATGAAGGTGGCAACAGGTACCCTGGAGACATATCAGCATGACAACCCCCCCAAAAGGGAATGGTTTAGCAGGTGGTGGCCACAGACAATTGCTCTCTCCTTTTCTTTCCAGACTAATTCTTGTCTAGTTTTGTGTTTTGCTAGTGTCCTTGTCACTACTGGTAGCATAAAGCGGGACCTGCAGCACATTCAGGTTGCACAAGCAGTCCAGCTCCTCCAGGATGGCACATCCATACCTGCCATTGCAAGACGTTTTGCTGTGTCACCCAATTCACGCAATTTGGAACAGCCTGTGATTTCAATTGTTTGCTTAGATTTTCTGTGAGTTTGAATCCAGCCCTCAATCGGTTTATGATTTTGGTTTCCGTTGACCGTGGTTACATCATTTTGTTCACAATGAATTACACAGTGAAGACTGTCTAGGCCACTCCAGGACCTTAATGTGCTTCTTCTTGATCCACTCCTTTGTTGCCTTGGCCATGTGTTTTGGGTCATTGTCATGCTGGAATACCCATCCATGACCCATTTTCAATTCCCAGACTGAGGGAAGGAAGTTCTCACCCATGATTTGACAATACATGGCCCTGTCCATCGTCCATCCTCCCTTTAAGAGTGTGCTCCTAATCTCAGCTCATTACCTTTTAAAAAACCTGGGAGACAGAAATCTTTCTATTTGAGAGTGGATCCAATATTTATTTCCCTTATTAAAATGCAAATTAATTCATACATTTATTTACATGTGTTTTTCTGGATATTTTCTTGTTATTCTGTTCAAATAAACTTGCCAATAAATTATTGACTCATCATTTCTTTGTCAGTGGGCAAATGTATAAAATCAGCAGGGGATCAAATACTTGTTTCCCTCTCACTGTAAATTTGCCAGGTGTTGGTATAGCGTCTCAACATTAGATTGTTTTGTCACGTATTAACATCATGTCAAATCTGAATATTTCGCTTGACATCATTATGTAGTGTGTTCAACTGATTACATTTTTTTATTAAGTTTACCTCCACTACAAATAGCATCCATGAACTGTATGGCTTTTGCCACTGGCCTTTTTAACAGCTTATTAGCCAGTAATAGGCTTACTATTGTCTACTAACTTACTACTTGGAATAGTCATAAGAATTGATCAATTGCTAACAAGATCAATTGCTTTACACTGCCAAAGCAATTGAATTTCATGGCACAACAACATTGTTTTTTCATTCATTTGTGAATGACATTTATACAATAACTATCAACATAGGTGACGATAACAGACTTTTATGTCAAGGGAAAAGATCGTGGAAGCACCTACTCTTTTACTGCCCAAAGGGGTCTTGATCTAGCATATTGTACCCCAAAAAGCATGCAATTTTTAGATTTAATATAACATAGCTACTGATGGTTGTAGCAACCACAGTTTTAGTCTATCCTGACCCAAAAAGCATGCACAGATGCATACTTTAATACTGTACCATAAATAGTCACAATAACAGTTTTGTTTTATCTTACTATAAGGTAGCTACATACCCAGCAACGTTTTTGTCAATTCTGACCAAATCCTAATGCCTAATGTATTTTGTCTGTGATGAGAATCAAACGCGGAACCTCTGGATTGGTTGTCCCCATCTCTAACCACTACACTATTTAACAATTCTCAATGATTAGAAGCAGCCATTATTTTGGAATTGCAAAAAGACTAACTAGCTAACAAGCTCCAAAGCATTTGTAAAAACAATTTCTGTCCCTCACCTTTGAGAGAGGGACACAATTGGACCGATTGGAACATTGTTTAGACAAATCCAATAGGTTTACATCAAAAGGCAAAGGCCACTGTAATTGCTACAAAAAATCTGTCTCCTTTTATGCTCCAAGATGAATGGTTTTGACCACTAACGTGAAAACACAGTTTTAATGAAATTATCTAAAAGAATCAGACAAATGTCAACCCTCAACAGCTGAGACTCATCTGTGAACATATAACAATGTTAGTTGTCATTATCTTTACCCTCCACATGGGCATCAAAACATTCACACCCCTATTTTCTGTACATATGAATTAGAACCTAAATGAGAATTTCTAGTCTAGGAAGACTGGAAATGCTCATCAAATTACATGTAGGCCAGTGGTGTCAAAATACATGCAGGCCAGTGGTGTCAAAATACATGCAGGCCAGTGGTGTCAAAATACATGCAGGCCAGTGGTGTCAAAATACCTGCAGGCAAGTGGTGTCAAAATACATGTAGGCCAGAGGTGTCAAAATACATGTAGGCCAGTGGTGTCAAAATACATGCAGGCCAGTGGTGGTCAACTTTAAACCATGTTCAGGATCAGACAATAGTGACGTCCATAAACCAATACTGGAGGGAGTGTTCATCAGACAGGACATTGAGCATCGTAGAAAATCCATACTGTACATAATTACTTTTTCGTTCTGTTCTCAACAACAAGACGCAACGTTTCTTTTCCCTGTTGTCCCCTCTTCTCCTTAGCCATTTGTCACATATCAGACAAGTTTATTGGACAAAGTAATCAATACAGTTTCAATTCTTCTATCCCTGGAATCATGTTTAATAATACTATGATTACATTTTGCTTTCAGCTGTGTGCATTGAACATCCAATACATGTAATTGCAAAATGGTTTGCTTCAATTATATCTATTTTTAGATGCAGTGGGCCAGAGTTTTTGATATATAACAGCTGTGAATCGTTCAGACACTCCTGTTAAGTCTTCTGTGTGCGCAATACTTTGGATTTCAATCAGCTAGGAATTGATCCATCTATTTGCCTACAATCCTTAACCTTTACTTATATTCACTTCTTTTAGTATGCTTTCACAGCACCATAATACAGTATAACTTTACTTGGTCACGGATGGTCTGTTTGAGTTCCTGAATTGTAGGCATTTTAGAGAATATTTAAGAACCTCTGTGGAAAGAAATTGACTTTCTGGATATTCTTCTTTATATTGAAGAGTCAATTTGGGGAAAAAGGATATTACTTTCCATGTGAATTACATGGATTTATGGTAAGAATTGACAACCACCCTACTTTGGTGATGTATTAAGGTTTTTGATTATCTGAAGAGGGACAAATAACATGAAAGGAAATGAGACTGAAAGGTAAAGTTCCCCAAAACGCAGTTCAAAAGGGATTTGATATGGAAGGATTGGGCAGAAGTTTAAGCAAGTCAGAATAGATATTCCTCACCTTTTTTTCTGTTCAATACGCTGTTGTATTTAATCAGTGACAAAAGCTGCAGACAGAAGTGATTCTCTCTGCAATGCACCATGGATAAAAAGGAAAACGATGAAAGAAAAATAATTCCTTCCTTGATTTGATATATCAAGGCTGTCTTTACAGAAAACTGTAAATAAGGTGGTTCTTACATATGTACATTAGAATTGCCTAACATGTTCAAGTGTTTTTTTGTATATCCCAACTCCCTGGAGACACCCTTGGAGAGCAGGTTCACAGCCAAGGATCAGCCACTGTTGACCGTAAAGCTAGAGTAATAAAGATTAAGTGCCTTAATTGTTGAAGGTCAGATTAACATATAGATAGTCACAACTTTTTGGGTTAGGGATTCAAACGAACAACCTTTTAGTTGCTGACCCGATATGAACTGTTGAGTTCCAACAATGAACTGTGTGTCATTATTCTCCTGCATTTCTGTGCCTTTTAATTCTTCTATAAAATTATTTTATATTCTTCAAGTCATCATAGATAGCATGGCCAGAGATTAAAACATCACACTATAATTTATCTTCAGGTTGCTGTGATGTCACTCTTGTTGCTCGCTCCTCCTTGGCTTCCAGGCCTGGTATGGAGATAATGCTAGTGTAATTTGGTGCCTGTAGTAATTGTTTTGATTTCTGGTCAAAGAATATGGTTCACTGGTCCAAATCTCAGCTCCCAATCATGGACACATGCACCTCTAGCTGGACGAGGGCCGTATCTGCCAACCGCAAGAAAGGCATCCCATTATGCCTAGTGCTTGAGCCTAAAAGCTTAAGGCGAAATTGTGTGATTGAGTTTCACTCTCCCTCTGTAGATAACAGGATAAGCCGTCCTGGCAACACAAGTCTTGCAGACAAGGGTAATTCTGCCTAATGGCGCTTTCCTGTGCGTGATTATTAGATAGCAAGGTTTTTTGTGGCTTTTGTTGATGTGAAGTATCATCCAGTGTTCGATATCTTTCTGATTCTAGATTTTATCGGTTTGTAATTTGGACTCAACTCATTTCCACTGTAACTAGTGTGGTAATGTTCTAAAGATTATAACATGAGGTTGAATATGGCATGTATGCATGAATATTTTTATTTATTTTTCCATCAAAGACAAGACAGTCATTTACATTTATCACATTCAACTCTTAGTTATTTTACATAACCTTCAAAGCACTTGATCAAGACAGGTCTTAGTGCACCTTTACAAATGATGTCATTGTATAGTTGAGCCCTAAGGTCTGTCATTTATCTCTTCTCGTGGAGCAAATGTTTATGATATACTCTTCAGGCAATGTCTGTAATTTACAAGCTATAAAACGCCATGTTTGTTTTATCATTTTAGCTCCTCTTGAGCTAGCCAATATATCCCTAAAATCCTCCAAACCCTCAGAATCCAAGTAAATTCCCCGCAAAATACTGTGAACTTTAATCTGCACATAATGTAATCAAAACTACGGAAGCCCTGAAGCCCAAGTGGTAAATAAATCTGGGGCCCAGAGATTAAGTTTATCTCATTTGAACAACATAATATCACGTTTAAACAACTTATTATCTCGTTTGAACAACTTAGAAAATAAATCATGGAAAAAATAAATGAATAAAAAATATACATCTTAATTTTTTGCTAAATCGTTCAAACGAGATACTAAGTTGTTCAAACAAGATAAACATTGGAATGTCTAATTGGGCCAAATTTGTTATGCAGCAGCATTACAAGGCCATGTATTGGTTGCTACAGCCCATCGTTCCTTGATTCAGTCCATTGATGGGCCTATTACTGTTCAATAATAGTTTTTTGAAACCCTAAAGCAAGGCAACCTTTGAACTCCAAAGCATTAAGTCAAAACAGTATGCTATTTGTTGAATAGTAGCAGGTTGGCATAAGGTGAGGACGCATCAAGTGTGCCATGACATTTTGCTGAGATGATAAAACATCATTTGTAATGCAAAACAGGATTGTCTCATAAATATTCAATCCAGGCAACATTACGACTAAAGTTGCAAAAATAAAACTTTTGATCGGGTAGTCTTATTTAAGTGCTTATGTTGAACCTCTTGCATTGTAAAAAGAGATAGCGTGGCTCACTAGTTGTGACCAATAGCAGCTAGTATACTAATTCACAGCATAACAACCCACTGCTATTTAAAATGAACATGCCACCGCGCTTATATAAACTGAGCTCTAGTCTGTTGTTGTCTTTTGAATATGTCTTCTGCATCATTTCACCTCTGTAAGTATAACAGGTTTCTCTTTAAATAAATGTATTTATTTCATAATCCTTAAAATGGCTGTCTTGGTGGTTCTAGTGTTCAATTTATTTGTTCTGTTAAGTGTGAAGATTTACGTTGATGTGTTTACTCGTCAAAAGTACCTGTAAGATTGTGAACTTTGTTGGGAGTCGCTACAATGTTCTCCAGTGATCCTTAGAACATTATTTTAGGAATAACATAGGAATGTTGACTAAGTCGTTCAAACGAGATACTATGCCATTCAAGCGAGACACTAAGTCATTTGAATGTTTTAGCAAAAGAAATGTAAAACATATGTATTTTTTGGTTTTGTTTTCATAATTGTTATACTAAGTTGTTCAAACAAGATACTAAGTCATTCAAACGAGATACTAAGTCGTTCAAACAAGATTAACTAAGTCTCTGAGCCCCAATCTTTTTTTTTTACTGCTTGAGCTTCAGGGCTACCGTACAAAACAAGTAATCATACAACACGTCGACATTGAATTCTGACAGAAGTTGAAGCTCCATCAAGTACTTAAATTTTCATAAATGTATACATTGTTCAAAGATTTTATGCCTTTGGGCTATGATATTAACAGTATTCACCATCTATACTGTATACAAGCAATATTTTATAAGAAATAAAAGTAGCACACAGTATCCATGTAATTATAGAGACATCAGGTAGATTGAGCCACTGTCTTTCAGTTGTCCAAAAGTTCATCCATTTGACAGCATTTAAAGGATGTCACTTACATCCTGCAACTAATGACTTTTGTAATAGATAATGTAATTCAAGTGTTATGTCCAAGAGCAAATTCATAGATTTGAGGTCTGAGTTTAAACCAAAAAGTTTTTTTAATTTGTCAGTACAACATCATCCGACATCACAAGCAGTCTGTCAAAAAGGCTGCAGATGTCAGAGCTCTGGCCTCATGCTCGACAGCAGAGTAGTTTGTGAAAGACATTTCGGAACTCCGTGTTGAATGCCGTGTAGATGATGGGGTTGACAGCACTGTTGACGTAGCCCAGCCACGTTACCACGGAGATCAGAGTCGGGCTGATTTTGCAAGACACACACAGCACATTGGTCACATGTACAACGAAGAATGGAGTCCAACAGGCTAGGAACACACCTGGTATAGTCGGAAGGAGGAGGTGGGGGCAGGGGGGGTATAGGAGGGGAAAATGTGAGTCAGATCTACAATCAAAGTCTTTCAGTGAATCAGTACTGGGAAAGCAATTTACTGTAAGTACAGAATACTGCTACAATGTGAGGTAATATCAATGTGATATGACACAGAGGAAAAGGTGTTTGACTGTCCAACAGTAATTTATTGCTGGATATAGAGTTCCTGGATTAGTATGATCCGTGTGTAGGTGTGCAGAACTAGATGTGTCAGGAAACCTGCACAGGCTATGTGCAGAATGATAAACTAAGATACTAAGATGGTTATCAAGGGGTGGTTTCCAAGGAGATATATTAGTACTAACGGTAGCATTCATATGATTTGGGATGTATTGCAGACACTTATGTAATCTGTTAACTCTATATTTGGATACTAGGTAATTAGGTGGTGTCATTTGCCTTTCCAGAAAGTGAGATTGTGTCATGATAACTTAATCACATTGTGTTAAATTAGTCATCTCAGCCTGTATGTGTGGCCTGTGCCAGTGTAAGTGTGAATCACATGGAGATCAATTTGAATAACATGGAAGGTTCCAGAAGGGGATGAAAATGGCAACTGTTGTTGTCACAAAAATCCCAAACCAAAGAGACTGGATGAATGGCAGAGGTATGGGTAATTCTTTTGTTGGTTTTACTTAGAAAGGGAAATGCAAGAATGTAATCGATGAGAAATTGTGTAATGGAATTAATTGTGTAATTATGAATACAGATATTACCAGGTTTAAGGGTCTGTGTGAATACAGTAAAATCGTCTGTCTTGTTTAGCTGTAACTGTGAATATAATATAAACAATATCAATACTTGTTACACAAAGCCTATGGGCTCTAAATTGCTTTTTAGACAGCCAACAGACAATCGCAGAGAATTCTTCCATTTTTTTCAAAAACACTTAATAACCTTTCTGGGCTGGCGTGTTTCGCACGCAAACGTGCTAAAATGCCATCGGCTGAATTGAATTCCACTCCTTTCTTAGGCTTCATTGAAAACAAAGGTGGACCCCGAGCCTTGTCTATGATCACCTTAAACTCTCTCTTCTTTTGCCGTTAAGATGCAGCAGGAATTTGTCTGTATGTCTGTGGACTGATTCTTTCTATGCTTAAGAAAGCGAATATGTCCAGCAGTGTGGGATGAGCCCATGCTGTGTAGGGTGCTATGATTCATCCCTCTATTTGCTAAACACATCATGCCAGACCTTGGGACTAACACCGCCGTCTACACCATCTTCCCACTTTGCATTTTAACAGCCTGGGTAGTCAATACTGCATTTCTGTTGGAAATGTTGGAGATCTTCTCAGCATGTGTCTTATGTGAAGCTGTCAGTGTTTGTCATATTGATGGCACCTGTGGTCTCGTATGGGAACAACTGACTCCTTGTTTTGTGTTGCTATACTGCCCTGTTATTATGTTACATGTCTAATGGTCCAGATATGGATTCCACACACAGTGGGGATTTGCCGACTTCCTGAATATTTTTGCAATTGATAGGCCCAGCAACCCAATTTGTCTTAACCTGATGATGCAAATCTTTGAATTATATGTGCTGTGTTGATAAGCTTTGTTCAGGCACCAGCATGCATACACTTGGCATACTTCACCTCAATCAACCAAACCCATCCATACTCAAACTAAATCAGACAACACCCTACCACACTGACCACCCACTACCATATCCGATGACATTCTACCACATCGGACCACATCCGTCCATTCCCTTCCATACCCTACCATACCTCACCACACCCGACCACACTCTACATGCCTGGCCAAACCCAACCAAGCCTTGCCACACCCAGCCACAAACAATCACAATCTACCACACCTTCCATCCCCTACATACCCTATCACACCTGGCCACACCCTACTATACCCTACCAGATCTGACCCCACCCGAACTCAACCAAACACACCATTCCTTACCCTACTCTACCATACTCTATCACACCTTACCACACCCATTCATACCCTACCA
>JACXGJ010014649.1:0-14531 GCA_016801105.1 Esox niger
ATATACAGGCCCTGATACTGCAGACCAATGGTTAATATACAGGCCCTGATACTGCAGACCAATGGTTAATATACAGGCCCTGATACTGCAGACCAATGGTTAATATACAGGCCCTGATACTACAGACCAATGGTTAATATACAGGCCCTGATACTGCAGACCAATGGTTAATATACAGGCCCTGATACTACAGACCAATGGTTAATATACAGGACGGGATGCTAAAAACAGGCACTTTATTTATATTCATTATGAAAATAGTCAACTGAGGTGCAGTAGGATATTAAGGTGTGTGTGTGGTGTTTTAGGTCGAACTATACTCACGGGGACATTTGGTCATTTGGGACATTTGGTCCACATGAGTATAGTAAAACCAGATTTTTTAAAATTTCTGGCTCAGGGTTTAGGTTTTAGGTCAAATGTACAATTCATTTTACAGTTAGAATTGGGGTTTCTTTAAAGTCTAGGCTTTTTTGTTTAGGTTTAGGGTTAAGGGTTAGGCATTACACCCAGGTACAGTTTAGGCACAAATGTTACTTTGAGGTTAGGGTTTGATTAGGGTATGGGTTAAGGTTAGGGAGCATGCAATTTCAATTTTCTCGTCCCCATGAGGTTAGCTGTACAAACTTGTGTGTGTGGTGCAGTAGGGTGTGTGTGTGTGTGTGTGTGTGTTGGGGGTTGTGGAATTGGAACCATCCCTGCAGTTGGTCACCAGAGCTGATCTGGCCATCCAGGCAACAAAGCAACATGTGGAAAGAATTTATGACCTACTTTTCATTTCCGTGTTTAATATGATATTGTTCTGTGCTCAAAACGAGAGAAAAAGATGGAGAGCAGTTTGTGTCGGCAGTGCTGTTTTGTTTTTCATCTTTTGACGAAGCCAGAGAACGGCGCAAACACGGACGGGGGGGAGGAGGGTCTGGAGATGGTCTGTTAGAGGCCTTTCATGGCTCCACTCTCCCTCTCTCACATCTTTCCTTTTATTTTAAATTGTATTATTCTGTTTCCTCCTGAGATGCAGACGGCCGTTGACCCCAGGCTGCCTGATTGATCCTCTCCGGTGGGAGTTTAGCAGGGAGGAGGAGAGGCATGTGGAGGCCTTGGAGTCAATGGTCTAGTGGCCTTAATGTAGTATTGTGCCTGTAGTAATATCGTAGTTCTTGAAACCCCCAGACTGGTCTCTAATCGACATCCAGTATTACTCTAGTGGACATTGACTGTTCATCTTTCTAGTAACAGAGCTCCTAGTCAATTGCAGAATGATTGTAGCTCCACTGTAGTTTTAGGTGGGTGCCAACACTTCAACCACCAACAGTGTCACTGTCATTTCTTAACAGGTCATTGTGCAGGACGGTAACATGTGGGCCTGTATTTAGACAGAGATATTGAACTCTGACACTACAGGGGCCTGAACTTTCCCAACTACTGGGTCAAATTTGATTTGGGGGGTATTTTCTCATGCTACTCATGACCAGGACTGCGTTAGGTTCTCCTTTAGATAATCTAATCTGAGTGTTGTTAGAAGTGGCTCAATCCTTCACAGAGTGGCAGGAAACTGAGACTGGGTCAGTCGTGGTCAGTTCAGTGACTTCTGGGGGAAACCCCTTTGGCTACTTGTTCCTGTTGTTGCGTTGCTGTAACCCGAGGTCAGTCGTTGGATCCAGAGCTAACGGCCTGTTCTTCAGCTGGGGTCACATTTGTGGAAAGAAGGGTATCTGTTTTTTGTTGTTGTTGCTGCAAAGCAATTCAAGTTGATACTGGTTAGGCTGGAATAAAAGTCCCACATGAAAAAGATTGCGAAGGAAATCAAAAAACTAACAATGGGAAATCTGAATGCTAACTTGTTATTGAAACAGGAAATGTTTTGATTCCAGGGAATGTGCTGTTGTCATTATTCTAGTCTTCTCTGCAGCCTTTCAAACACTGCAGTCAGTCAGGTTGCAGTGGTGTCTGATACAATATGTCTGCTCCTTCTCCTTCATGTAACCAATGGATATTGGTTGTCCTGACTGTGTGTCTTTCTCCCTCCCTGGTCCAGGTCTGTTTCTGATCCTGGGTCTGATGCTGTACCCTGCAGGCTGGGGTTCAGACAAGGTGCAGCTGTACTGTGGTCAGGATGCCTCCCCCTACCGGGCTGGACTATGCACCATGGGCTGGGCCTTCTACACAGCCATGGGCGGCACCGTGCTCACCTTCGTCTGTGCTGTGTTCTCCGCCCAGGCCGAGATCGCCACGTCCTCGGACAAGGTGCAGGAGGAGATAGAGGAGGGCAAAAGCCTCATCTGTCTGCTCTGAGACGAACTAGGAGGGAGAAGGAATGAAAGGTCAAATCCCCCCTCTTCAATCAATCAGATGACCCCTTTTATGTTTACCACTAAGAATGACTCTGACATTTGACTTTAGACCCTGTATTGTTTTGTTGTTTGTGTGGGACAAATCTACAGTGCCAAGCGTTCCAGTGATTTCAGTGTAGGACCTGTTGTGCCACCAGTGGTGCTGTCCGTTTTGTGTTTGTTATTATTTCTAAGGTGTGCCAGTACCAGCTACGCTGTCACCTGGATGTGTGCATTGTAAATATGTGTGTATATACTGTACATAGTGATGGTGATGATGCTCTGAGAATGGTGGTCCTCTTAGCTTTGTTCGGGCTGTGTTTTAAATGATGTCACTCTTGCCTTGAATGCTGGTGTGATGAGGTCACTATGAAAATACCAGCCCACCTGGTGCTAATCTTCTGTTGTAACTGAAAACGCCAGGACAAAGTTGTCTTACTATGGATCTGGTAACACAACACCAAATCAAATCCAGATCAAAGAGGAAGACAACACAGTGTCTGACCCTGAACCAGCAGTTAGAGGTAACTTCTACCAAGTCCAACTTAAGCCAGGTGTGAGTAACTACAAGGGAACCACTACTCAATTAAGTCAACTGCTCACAGACATGGCTCAACATGGAATCACGATGTCCTTAAAGCTTACAGAATGTACTGTCAGGTCAAATGACCAATGTATGTCTTCTTGGACCTTTGAAATGTAATGTTGAAAGAGCTGCCATGAGTCACACAGACTGCGTGCGCTAGCTAAGAGAGATCGTTTTTTTATTCTGTATGAGAGACTGCTTGCCTCCATTTTCAGATGTTGAGGTAATTTTGCCTGGATCCCTGGCTCTGATGGGCCTGGCCTGGCCTTTAGGTCCTCAGTAGACCTCCTATAATCTGGACAAGGACTTGGACAATGACAAGCATTTCTATATGTGTCTGGTTTCAGGGAGGAGCCTTGTTCCTGTGACACCAAGGGAGGGCCAGTATTTCCTCAGTCTCTCTCTGCCAAACCAATAAAAACGGAATGAAAATGAAGACGGTCTGGTTTGAGTTTTTCACCAGTTACGCTGAATTGCAGTGTAATCTAGTAGAGGAAGCGTGAGGAGATGGGGTTAGGTAGGAGGGTGGGAAGCCATGGTTAAGGCCATGGTTTGGGATGAAGGGTGTTGTGGGGTTACGTTTCTAGTGAATGTGTGATTAGTTTTTCCAGATGATCCAGAACTACTAATATCATAGTGTGTATCCTTGGTGTTTCAGATGTGGCACTTTGAAATACAGACCCATGACAAACCTCCTTCCCTAAATCTCCTAGTAGCTTCCTGTCACCCACTATCAGCAGCTCTAACTCAGGCCGCTGTGTGTGGGAGTCACCCAGAACCTTCCTGTATGTGGAGCACAGTGAACCCCCCCTCGCCACACACAGTTTTAACTAAACACAGCAGTTGATGACTTCCAGATTGGACAGCGTTTCCATGTCACTTAACAAATCCGCCAGGCTGCAGTAGAGACTACAAGCCCCTGGTCCACTGTCAGAAAGTGAGCCCAGCTTTAACTTCTACTGGCTGAGACAAAGGGAGAGTTGGGAAGAGTGAGTCAATGCTTTCAGACTACATCCCAATGGGAGGTAACCTGATAACTGTTATACAACTCTGTGTTGTGATGCCAACTCAGCCTCATTATGCCATAATGAGTGGAACACCAGGTAACCCTTGACCCCAGTGTGTTGCTGACACAGTACTGTAGGCCAGGACGTGTGGTTTAGGACAAGAAGGTTTAGAAATGCCACTGGCAGTTACACCAGGCCTAATAGACAGACACAGATTGTAGCCAGAAAACAATTGAAGCACAAACACAAAGGGCAACAGCACACACACTTTTCCCGAATAAGAGATTCTAACCTGAGTGGTCAGCATGGGAGCAGAGAGAGAGAGAGAGTGTGTGTGTAGTGGACAGTTTATTGGATTCACCCATCTAGTATCACCTCCAGAATAGCCAGAATTATTTGAGGCATGGATTCTACAAGGTTTGTCCACGCTAATGAGATGGCTTCTTAAAGGTTCCTACATATTTGAAGGCAGTACATTAATGCAGCGAACAGCCCACTCCCTCCCATCCCAAGTAATACTTGAAACTCGTGTTGAGTGAATTTACCCTGGAGGACGGAGACACTCAGAGTAACAGAAACTGAACTCTTCAACGTCTGCTAAGCAAGACATGGCACTTGACTGGGTCATTAAGCAGTCTTCTATTTTTGGGAACCCAACAAACTGGCCACTGAGCTTTGATAAAAGTGTGGAAAATGATCATTGAAACACCACACGGAAAGACTGTTAAGTAACTAAGTCACAGTTAAAAATGCAACTGCAGAGGTCACATCAGGTTTATTGCCAATTAGCAGAACATGTGTGGTAGCTGTAAGAGAGGTCTGATAATTACCACTTTGATATGAGTTTTCAAAGCAACAGGAGGAAGCTAATAAAGTCCAAATAATCTGTTCTCAAATTGCACGGGCATTGGTAAAAAAGAAACTGCTAAATAGTGATAGCATGTCAAACATGAACAGATTATATATATAAGTAGTCACAAATCAAACTTGACTGACAGAAAACTGCACAAATATTAGTTCCAACTAAATTAGTATGTTTAGCAATGAGGCTAGTTCTGAAAAAGATCTGATGTTATTTGTCAAGATATCATGCATTATCCGAATTGGTCTACCTGTGTAAACACTGCCTCCCTCTATCCCAGTCTTCCTGTCTTTGTTCATGTGTTCATTAAAGACAAAGTCATGAAATAGCCCTCCGTACAGAGGCGTGGGTGCTTTGATCAAAAGCCTCCAGTACCCTTGGCTTCCACTGACCCCTGCTGGTCAGCATCTTATAACACGGCTTTGAAAATCTTACACCAGAAAATACCCTTCAGAACAGAGTTCACTTTACAATTTTTATTGTGTTAATACAATAAATATACAAAACTCAAATCAACATGCGACTTGAAGGAGAGACCAGAGAGGTTCTATACAGTACAGTGAAATTCAGGACACCAGCAGACTGTCAAACTTTACAAAATATACAAACATCCCTTAGTCTGTTTATTTCTTTTTTTAAATAACTTATCCCATTTTCAGAGATTAACAAGACCATTTTCATATTTATTCTCAGTGTTTTCTTTTGTGATTGATTAAAAAGTACAAATTAAAGCCACATCTCAAAACACACAGTTGACATCGCTTAGTTCCGCCTACAGTCAAATTTTGCAGTTTATGCTTTTTTTTCTCTCCACTGTTTTCAAGCCAGCAAATTATCAACAGGAACATTCAGTTGCTATTCATTCAGATTTTCAAAAGAGGAAAAACAACTTCAAGCAGCTCAGCACATACACTAATTTCCAAGACACAAATGCATGAAGAGCGAGAAAAACATTATTAATCTAAAAAGGAAAGCAGAAAAGTATATAAAAAAGGGGCTAGACCAAAGCAGAAAACCCAACATATATAGTGTAGCCACAGAAAATGAAGTGAGGAAGATGCCACCCTAACTCTACCCTGCTCAGTGTTCAAGTGAACCAACTAACGCCTCTGACCGTACTTCACACTGACCATCAGGCATGTTTAGTTACAGACTAAACAAGTTCAAATGAATGGAAATGCTCATCTCACTGAGGGGAAGAGACAGACAAACTAGCCATAACACAAAAACTGGGGACGTCTCTGTTCCATCAATTGTTCAATGAATGAAATAATACTCAAGCTACAAGCATCTATTCATTCATACAGTGTAGACCAATAATATTACTGGGAGATGTCACCTATCGGTTCCAGAAGACTAACAAATGTTTGGAGAATGGACTTCGACAGTTCAATGCACAGCATCAACTTCAGACAACTCTCCATTTGGATTAGTTCTCACACGCACGCACGCACGCCGTCCACTTCTATATAATACACAGGCCAAGACAAGAGTACTATCAAACTGATCTGCGAGCTTCGTCATGCACATATAGAGACCAGTATATCTTGATATGATCCTGAGTCGTAATAACTGTCAATGTGATATATCTCCTGTGGGAAAGGAGACTTCCTGGAGTCAGTTAGCATATAGCTTAGCTAGGATCCATATATCTGTGCTGGTCTGAAGGTCTAGCGTAGTGGGCTATTGGGTGTGAAGTGGATATTTACACACATGGCTGTGTCTTACAAGTGCCTACGTGAAGTTCAGCAAGAGACCAGGACAAACGATGGAGGCTGACTGCAAGATCATCACCATATGATTCTTCATTTAGAAGGTATTTAGATATTGAAAGATTTTATCAAAAGGCTATAATTCAAGCTACTGCAGTATGACTTGGCTGACTGTATAGGAACTCAGGTTTCACATGTTGAATTAGCGTGATAGCAATGAATTTCCTTCAGAAAATGTTAGTGTCTACTACCCTTTTACAAATTAATGAACAATAAATGACCAGAAATTCTAATTGAATAAGTATTCAATCTGGTTGTTTGGGCATGCTTAAATTAGTTCAGGAATCAAATTGGTCTCAAGAAATCCCAACTTGAAGTATGTACATCTATGTTAAAAGGACAACCTCTTCCTTGGTCTCCCACATACACCAGATCTCCAAGGCCCGGGAAAATATAAAACCAGGTTTTTTTTTGTTTGAAAGTCTCAAACAATGTCAGCGAATGTTAACAGTAACCACTCATACATAAACCACTCATACACAAATCAGTACAGAATGTGAACTCACTACTCTATGTATCTAAAACATGCATCTTATATGGAACAAGGCACTAAACATATACTGAAAAACTCTAGGGAATATACCCTTTGCCTTGAATATGTTTGACCAAAAATCCACATTACTATAAAGGCCTGGTTATTTTCAATCATGTTGGTTGCCAGATCATAGTATGAGTAAAGCTTGACATCAGCAAAGACTGGCGAGTTTTTCAGATATAATCCAAAATGGGATGCCAAATCCTCAAGGAACCCTACAGTGGAAGTCAGCCACCTTTCAGCAAGACAATAACCGACAAGGCAAAATCTACACTGGAGTTGCTAACCAGAATGGTGAAAAGAATATTGCACAATCCAGGAGTACAAAGTTTTGCCCAAGTGGATTAGAGATTTACCTAAAACTCACATATATAATCACTGACAAATCTGTTTCTAAAATATATTGTCTAAATGAATGCCAAACTACTCAAAGATGTATTTTTCACTGACAACGACCTCAACAAAATGTGAAATTATTCTGAAAACAAGGATGAATACTTATGCAACCAAGAGGGTAAAACAACAGTTACTAGAAGAACCAAGATATAATCCAGATTAGACTTCCTTGTTTAGATTTCTATTGTGTTAAACCTCTAATCTTGAGATTCATGTATCCAGATGTGATCAATCAGAAGACAATACTGGGCCGTGAGCAGCATTCATCATGAATACTACCCATTATCCCAACCGGAGGACAGACAGTCGGGAAACTAACCAGCACTGACTCAGCCATTATGGTCATGCCGAAAGAGACAAGGCAAGACGGTTCACTTGCTGGTTAACCTGATGCTAAATCTGTCTAGTAAAAAAAAAACTTTAAAAAGTATATGTTATGTAGTCCTAAATTCCCTACCTGCCCGGACAACCACTTCTATTGTTCGGAAAGAAACAAGCGTCACTGCATCCAGATCTTGGAGAAATGTCAACAAGTGTTAAACCTTTGATCAGTACTTTGCTAAATACAGTAATTAAATGGAAAGCAGAATGAGAGCTAAAAGTGCATTAAGGTGACTTGGTACAAGAATTCAGCGGGAGTAAAGTGACTTGTTACGACGCTTGAGAACTAGTGAGAAAAAGAACAGAACAACCTAGAGTCCTCCGCATGAACACATACAATAGAAAGACACAAAAATGAACACACACACACACACACACACACACACACACACACACACACACACACACACACACACACGCTAACACGCTAACACGCTAACACGCTAACACGCTAACACGCTAACACGCTAACACTTGAAGAGTGCCATTACTAAGGGATCACAGAGGAGTGCATTAATAAAGTCACTGGAGGGGCTGGGGTTACAGCCTAGAAGACAAGAAAGGCGGGGCCTGGTAGGAGATGGGCGTTTGTCACATTTGCAGATAGAGACATATTTGTTTTGCATGGCCAGGTGCCCAGGACGGATGGATATTTCACTTCAAGACCAAAGGAAAGGTCTACAATAAGCAAACTTCACCCAGCTGGGGCAGTGCCGTGCAGAATGAAGTGACCTACAGAGGAATCAGACTGTAATGTCATCAACCTCAGGATTCTACAGACTGAACATCTTCATTGAGACATAAAACCAATCAGACAGCAGGCTCTCACGTCTATGTCCGTCCACTACTCCATCAGCTCTCACCACATTCTAGGTGTTATCCGAGCCACGTGAGCAGAGCTTGTACAGGAGGGAGGGAAGCGCGAGCTAGCTCGGGGGGGGGGCTTGGATTGGATGGAGACAAGAAAGAGAGCAGGCTCCAGGGGGCTCCGAGGGCCAATCAGATCTGTTGCTTGAAGGCTCCGCTGGCGGCGTTGGAGGCGGCGGTGGCTGCAGCCGTCTGGACCGTCTTGTTGGACATGACGCCGGTAGCAAACTCGGCCTGGGCCTTCTCAAAACTAGCCCCTGTGGTGCGGTACATAGCATGGACCTGAAACGAGGAGACAGGGACAAAGGTGACCATCTGATGGAGTCCAAACGGCCAACGTTCCTCTGACACAGGGGGGGTTGTCTCAGCCTAATACAGAGGGTTGTGTGTGTGCGGGCGTGTGTGAGTACCTTCTTAAACATGATGAGGGACATGACAGCCAGGGCGGTGAAGAGCGCAGCGATGAGGATCATGATGATCCCAACAGGGATGCTCTTATTCAGACCGGTCAGAGCTGAGATCCAGCCACTACAGGACCAAAGGGCATCCACACAGCCAGTTAAAGGGGGAGACAACAGATTCATGAGTTTCTATGTACATAGTGTTAAAGCAAGATGCTGGGTATATTCCTAGACAACAGGTATAAGTCTGGTGAGATGGAAGCTAGGTTGAAAATGAGTAACGTTTCCCTCAGGACTCCATGCAGGCTAATACTCAGAACAGTGTGGCCACTCCACTTCCTGTTAAGGTCGTGACAGCTTCCTGTCCTTACCTGGCGCCCCAGCCGGAGATTCCAATGGACTGCATGACGTGAACGCCAAACTGACAGATGTAGACGAAGAAGAAGACGAAGAAACGGAAAGAGCTGTCACTCCTGGACAGAGAGGTAGAGAGGCATTTAATGATCACTGGAAGACATTCCTCTTTGTGTTTATGAGTTCTGTGCACGGGTGTGTTTGTGTACGTGCGGACATGCACGCTGCTTGCCTACCCACCTGAAGGCTCCGTAGAGGGGTCTGTACCAGCAGACAAAGGAGCAAGGGGTGAAGATCATGAACCAGAGCATGGACAGGCCAAAGTCTACTCCTCTGGTCGCATCCACACAGAACCAGGCCAGACAGCCAAACATGTTTGCGAACAGTGTCCCCGTGTGGACTGGAGGGGAAAGACGACAAATGAGTTTACACTTGAGTCTTTAAGACCAGTGATCCTATGTCCTGGTTGTGGGGACCCAGAGGCGTGTGCATTTCTGGTGACGGCCTTAGCAGAACACACCAAGATTAAAACCAAATCCTTGCAATCCTCTGAGTCAGCTGTGTAACACCAGGGCAAAAATGTAACTCCACTGAAATTTGATCACCAGGACAGGATTTGGAACATGTTGGCATTAAGAGCAACATACATTTACTGCTTCTAACAGAGCAAGGTAAAGTGTATGACATCCCAGTCAACAACCATGTCATGCTAACGAAGTAGTGTGTGAGGAACAAAGTCAGGAGCCTGGTAAAAGCCTGCTCCAGGATAGACAGATTTAGAGGGCATTTGGAGCCACTTGATAGTTTTCAATTCTGTTGCCACAATATAGTTATTAAATGCTTCAACATAAAAACCCAATGCTTTAGCACAAAGCAGATCACATTATTTCAAAGACAGAGAAACTTAAAAAAAAAAAAAAAAAAAAAAGAACATAGTTATGTTAGTAGTTGCCCGGGGGCGAGAAGCCGGTCAAATCACCCACGCTCGTTAGTTTAAAAGATCACAGTTGTGAACTGGTGAGTCATTTGGTTTAACTTGCTAGTTAGCTAAACTGATGAAGAATGGCACTTCAGCATTATCATTGTGCCGCATTTCAAACGTCAGTTCACTTTGTCTCCACCTCCCCTTAGATTTTGCCCCGTCCCTCTGCTCACTCATACACACAGACAGCTGACAGTATGATACACTGCTCTTCCTCATGTTAGTTGGCACAATGTGACCAGATATCCTGGATGAAGGTATGAAGTGTGAAGGGAACTGACTGTGAACAGAACACTGCCTGGGGCTATGATGACACAGCTCTGGGAGTCTGGGGGCTTGTGGTATATGTTATAGTGAGTCATATACAGATGCAGGATTCTGCACCATACTGAGGAATCTAACACACTCTCTGTGAGCATGGGAAGAATACACAATGTGTGTGTGTGTGTGTGTGTGAGAGAGTGGAGGGTGGGGCGAGCTAGCCAGTAGGAGCGAGAGTGCTAGTGAGCAGGAGTGCAGAAGAGAGGGATAGAGAAAGAGTGCAAGAGAGCAGGAGAGAAAGAGCAGAAGAGAGAAAGAGCCCCAGTCGCCTGACCACATAACCAACCACATGACCTAACCACGTGAATTCCATGCTATGCCTTTGGCCCATATCTAAAACATGCTGCATTCATGTGCTACTTTGAACGGCTTTTCAATGGCCTTTTCGTCTTTAACAGACTGTTTGGCCAGTGAGACGGTCAAAGAGACTGCTGGGAATTGGAAAAGACTGCTGAGAATTTGAAAAGCCCTTTTTGAGCAACGCAGGCAGTTCGGTGGGGAGGGGTGACCTGAGAGCAAAGCAGGATGGGTAACATTCAGTAAAGTCACTAACTCACACATCCAGATGTAATACATGATCTTGACAGTCTTCTGGAACTCTACAGGGATATCCACGGTGATGTCATGGTAGAAACAGGGGCCTACTGGGAACTTCTCTGGGAGAGGAGGCCAATTGTTCTTCCTACCTGAGAGAGAAAAAGCACTTGCTGGAATGATTGTGCAGAAATGGCAGAAGAATGTTAGGTTCTGTTGGAATGAAATGTCCTAGTGAAAATCTGAAGTAATCATTGCGTTGAATGTTGCATTTATGTTTGAATAACCGTGTTGATTGAAACAAAATGAAGATGCATCTGACTGTACTGGGATTTGTTCTGTTTTTGTTGCACACAGCACATATGTGAAAACAAACTAATGATGTCTGATCCGTCCCACTGTCTTTATGATCAGGGACAGTGTTTTAGTATGGCCATCTTTGTGATGGTTGATGCCAACCTCCTGATGTGTTGAGGGACTGCATCTCTCTCTCCCTGCGGTCTAGCTCTGCTGCCTTCCTCTCCAGCTCCTCTTGTCTCTTCAGCAGCTCT
This sequence comes from Esox niger, assembly GCA_016801105.1. NCBI lineage: Eukaryota > Metazoa > Chordata > Actinopteri > Esociformes > Esocidae > Esox > Esox niger. The sequence continues at coordinate 11,883 of JACXGJ010014649.1, forward strand.
GTAGCTGCACGCACCTGCTCCTACACGCCCAGACACGCCAATCAAGGATAGATAAAGCACCAAATGGCTGACAGGTCTGGTAATTTCTAAGACATTGAGGGTAATTATATTTTCTATATCTGTGAAGACAAAAATACAGTAGTAAAAAGAAAAACATTCAGAACTTCTACAAGCCATCTTATGTACGAGGTTAGGGATAAATTTCCAGGAATTTGGGGGAAAATATGATTATTAACAAAGGTTTTTATTTGACCAGAAAGGTGTTAGTGAGGTGACTTGCCAGCTGACTTCAAACTCTGGACAAACAGTTACCTGAATGTGTTACAGCTTGTTGTGGGGCGCATTAATATGGCAACATATCCCCTAAAATCAACCTGTTTTGGGCCGATGGACCCCGCTAACTCCCAGCTAAATTCACTTACCCAGAGTTAAATTACAGGTCTCCATGATGACCAATTCAATCAAGACATACAAGCTTTTTCAAACAGCCATTTTATTAGGATTCCTCAAATATTATTCAAATACCCACTTAAAAATATACTAAAAACATAATGTCCAGTCCACAATTGTGTCCCTGCCTCATGAGAGCTACAAAGCAGGTGCATTAGGGTTGAAGATCAGAACAGGTTTCCTACGAAGTGCATCTCGCCAAATTGTTCACCCGATCTAACCAGGATGTTTCATCTAGTAAACACACCGTGGAGAAAGCATTCCCCAGCTGACAACACTTCCTGAGCCCACAGGTGCCCGACCTACCACAGGTAGTTGCTAAGGCACAACGAGACAAGCTGCACTGTCCAACATCCACCCTTATGACACTACTGACAAGCACCGTCCGGTACTGGACCCCGGGGAAATTGAAATTCACAGTGTGCTGCCTGAACACCTGGATGCTGCCTGAACATCTGGCAGCTGTACGGTCAGTCAGTGACCTCAAACCCAGCGCCACTCAAGGGACCCCATTCAATATATTATTCATGAAACGTTTATGTTCAAAGTGTCATAAATATGTTATTATTTCCAGTATAGGACAGGGGAACAGCTGCTGGGCAATAACCTGGGCTACGTCAAAGACAATGTTAACAACAGGTAATTAAAGAAAGGCCACACTGTCCATTCAACACCATAGCCTGACAGACGACCTTTCATTTTGAACCAGATCTCATGAAAGCAGGACACAAGACACGCGAGCTGGGGTTACAAGTTAGGAGAGTTTTAGGGTTAGGGGTTAGTGTTAATCTTAAGGAAAATAAGATTGGAAAATATAATTTTAAAGGTTCCCAGTAGGATAGTAGATCTGTGCGTGTGCGTAAGGGACTACTGTGTAGTTGAGACACCTCCATTCCTATGTGGGTATCATTAATTACCACTCAGCTTCATTTACAGACCCATAATCTACATGCAAACCCTGCTAATGTTGTGAGAGTGTGTGTGTGAGTGTGCGCACAACGCAGGTGCGTGACAACACAATCCGCCATACAGAGGCATCATTAACTACTAACAACCGATGGAGTAGGAATACAGGTTAATCAGAGAGCCAATGGAAGCACACGGCTTTTCAATGCCAACTTTCCAAGTGTTTTGTGTCCCTCTCCTCTCTATGACCAAGTTAAGTCATCCCTGGTGTTTCCATGGCAATATACATTCCAATGTGACTGGGTGCTGTTGTAGAATCCCTGCATGAATAAACCTTTCAGGAAAACGTAGGGTAGGATGGGAGTACTGTGTGTGTGTCTGTGTGTACCTGTGTCTGTTGAGGTTGTGAGTATGCAGGCGGTTCTTCGGTAGGCTTCATGATGGCGGGTTGGGTGTTGGTGGTGGGGGGTGGTAATTTAGGTGCCGTGCCAGGAGGTACCTGGGAGGAAATGGCAACGCCTGTTAACAACCATAAACTTCTCTGGAGTCAAATGACACCATGTTCCCAATCCATTGAAACCATATGTAGCCCAGGTCAAAACAAAGTATTTAGATGGTATGGGGCCAACTTAGACACAGATTCAGCAAGTATCAACTATTCTTCCAGAATGGAAACTGTTAATGCAAAACTCAAACATGAATTTTTGAGTTGTTTTTATGCATTTCGGGTCTGTTCACATCTTCTCAATTAGGTTGACATTGTGACAAAATGTCACTGAGTTAAAGCAGCTCAGTATGGAGGAGTGGGACAAAATTCCTTGATGTGAGAGACTGATGAATCACTACAGGAGGTGGTTGGTTGCAGTCATTAGGCAGCAGCAGTTGTGGAATGGAAGAGGGAAATCAGTTTCACAGTGATAGTATTGCATGCTGCCTAACCTTGCTAACAAAATTAGTAGACACACTGTGTGCTATTACATCTTGTTCCACTATGCTATTTAAATATCTAAATATTTAATGGCCAAAACATGCTAACAGAACAAATTATGAAAAATACATCACAGCACGGTAATAACAACACTAATCAGTGCCTAGGTTACCATTTACACTGTCAATGTTCCTATGTTCAGGCCATCAATAATGCTCACTCACTCCCTCCCTCCCTCCCTCCCTCCCTCCCTCCGCCCCACACCTGCCCCCCCCACATACCTGCCCTCAATCTGCCTGCCTCCAACTCCCTCCATCCCCTTCCCTCTATCCCCCTTCCTCCAACTCCCTCCATCTCCTTCCCTC
>JACXGJ010014650.1:0-14534 GCA_016801105.1 Esox niger
GTCTCGTTAAGAATTGTAGCACTACAATCTTCAGTTAGCCATGTTTCAGTGAGAAACATAAAATCTAGGTTGTAGGATATTATAATATCATTTACCAAGAATGATTTGTTGACAAGAGATCTGATATTAAGTAAAGCCAGCTTAATAGATATAATAGGGGTTTCTGGGCTAGTAGGTTGGCGTGATACAGTTAACAGATTTGACAAGTTGACTTTATAAGTTGCATGGACATTGTTGGGGGTCTAATAGTGACTAATAGTGCGATTGGATAATATGCAGCGAACTGAGTATGGACAAGTGCAAGAAATAGCGAAGTCAAATAGCTGTGCAGGTAGTGCAGTGTAAATGAAGAATGATGTATGGAAAATATACATATAAATATATACAACAGCAGTGTCCAATTAACACTAGGACTGCCAAATGCCTACTGGATTTGGTGTTGAGTTTGTAATTAAAAGAAAACACATTTTTTGTAAACTACATGAACATTTCCTAAATAGGTGTATATAAAATGTTTCCAGAATTCTAAACTCAAAAGCAGAAAACTAATAAAAGCAGAAATGGTTATTTCCATGACCATTCAATTATTTAATTAGGCCATTATTGAAACATAATACAAACAATATAGGCAATTTGACAATTAAACGTATGTATCACACTTTCAATAGGAGATTCAGCATTCTTGTGTAGGGTTATTCATCAAATGTGAATCCAATATGTAAATTGAAATAATTATTCATCGAAATACCAGACATGTTTTAGCAATCATCAATTATCATTTCCACAAACCTATTACACCATTACTGTTTTTATTAGGATGTGCATGCGATTTAGTTTTTTGCTCCTATCATCGGTCTTTGAATTTTCTCTATCTGAAGAGCCAGAGTCTACAAATGTATTAGGCTAAATAATTATTGTCAAAACGAAATCCCAACGATCACCAATTATCAATTCAGCAAACATACTACAAATGACTGTTTATTGTGAATACAACCGACAATTTACCTTTCTATTTATCAAATAGTCAATTTTGTTATTCATGTAGGCTAGGCTATAACCACATGGCGGTTCTAGTGTTAAGTCCTGAGGTAGGCAGATAGGAGCCATACAAGGGGGTTTGTCAACAGGAGTTCAAAAGGGTGAAAGCTGCAGGGAAGGAGCTGTTCCTTAGCCTGCTGGTGCAAGACTGTAGGCTTCTGAACCATCTCTCCTCCGGATAGGGCCACAGTCTCACTGGACCCCCCTGTATCAGCACCAAGGTTTTACGCTGCCATATTAATGTGATCGGGGAGTAAGGTCCCTTCACTGAAAAACCTAAAACTAAGGAATGCACTCTATATTTTCTTGTCTCCTGCTCTGTTCAAACTTAGGCGGACATGAGGTCTTGGCTCACACCTCCCAAGTACCAGGCTCTAAAGACTCGTTGCTGCCACTCTCGGCTCAGTGGAACAAATTGTTGTTTCAGTTGTTATTTGTCAACAACTTGTGGCGTTGCACTCAAAATTGGTATATATATTTGGTATATCATTTTGTGAAGTGTGCAATTGTTCTGGTACAATCAGTACTACCGAAAGTGCTGACAATCTGAGATCAGAACCGTTGGTACAGATTTAGAATCGTAGCACTGGGTCGGGTTTGAAGAACAAAAGATGTGAAGAGATTCTTCATGAATGAATGATCCCTTGCTGTGTTCTCCAATGTTAATAAACATTGTAGAAGAGTCAGTTCTGTTTGCAATGAGAAGGTTAAAAGTTACTAAATGAAGGGGTGCCAATACACGCACCATATGTTTTTGAGAACAACACTATGCATATCTTGATTAAGATACATTTGAAGTTAATACATTTTTTCAAATAAATGCTAGACACTCCATATTTTGAGTGTAAAATCAAGCTTAGTAAAAACCAAACACACAATTTCTAGAGCCATTCTTGTACCTGTAATCATGTTAATCAACAAGCCGTGTTGATAGCGGGTGGGATATGTTAGGCAGCATGTGAACATTCTGTCCTCAAAGTTGATGTGTTTGAAGCACGAAAATGGGCAATCTTAAGGATCTGAGACACTTGGACAAGGGTCAAATTGTGATGGCTAAACATCTGGGTCAGAGCATCTCCAAAACTGCAGCCCTTGTGTGGTCTTACAGTATATGGCTGATCGGTGTATGTGTGTACTGTCTTACCCCAGAGACCAGTCCGTTGGTGGGAGATATATTCCTCCATCTTGGCTCTAAAGGTGATTTCCCCTCCACGCCGTCCCACACTCCCATCATCCACCAGCAGGAAAGCTTGGTAGTTAATATCTAGGCAGAAGGAGTCCAAGGACGTGTTCTGGACATAATAACGAGCTGGGAAACTACCCTAAGAGATGATAAGCAGGTATAGAGAAATCCGATGTTGTGTGTATTTGTTTGTAAATACAATACCAAAGTGCTGCAGCTAACATTGTAGCACCTCCAATGACAGCCTTTCTGCCCAATATTGGAAGGGAACCAGTGTTCCTTTGAACATTTGAACACTCTTCTTGACAATATTAAATTGTTTAAGCCATACAATATACCAATTGTATAGCCCCAACATTGACATTTCATGTTAACTGGAAAATTTGCTTACAATACATTCCTAACTCTTTTACACATAGTCAAAACATGAGTGACGTGTCTGTCTTTATGTACGTGTGTGCATATGTGTGTGTTTGCGCGCATTAAAATACCTGTTCGTTGACCAGCTTCTGTCTGTCAGACACTAGCCCCCAAGGAGCCACACCCACAGCAATAACTTTCTTCTGGGACAGGGAGGACGCCGCTGCAGAATGATCCCTCACAGCCTCGCCCACACACCGCCCAATCCCCTCCCTCAGCCCCCCTGTTAGGATCCAAGCCCCTGGGAGAGAAATGGGAGCTAAGGGTAAACATATTTTAGTAATACAACTTTGTATTTCTTTCTGCTGCTCCTTAAAAAAGTTAGTTTGTCAATTAAATGGCAGTGAAATTATCATTTTGGACTAAAAAGAACTGCTTACTTATGCACTTATTACGCTAATCAGCCATAACATTATGACCACCGGCCTAATATTGTGTAGGTCCGCCATTTGCCACAAAAACAGCCCTGATGACACATCAAGGCATGACTCCACTAGACCTCTGAAGGTGGGCCGCGATATCCGGCCCCAAGATACTTAGTAGCAGATCCATTATGTCCTTTAAACTGCGAGGTGGGGCCTCCATTGATCAGACTTGTTTGTCCAGCACATCCCACAGATGCTTGATTGGATTGAGATCTGGGGAATGTGGAGGACAAGTCAAAACTTGTGTTCCAAAAACCATACCTGAACCATTTTTGCTTTGTGCTGGGGCAAATCCTGCTGAGAGGCCAATGCCATCAGGGAATACTATTGCCATGAAAGGGTGCACATGGTCTGCACCCATAGGCGGAAATCCCAGGGGGGGTTGGGATTGGACGACCTGTTTGAATTCAAGACAATTAGAGAAGATTGAAACTCAATGTATGTAGTGTTAGCTGGCAAGGTGGCAGTGTTCTTGTCTTCTATTGAAAGGCACTCAATGCAGGTAGCTAACGTGAGGTTAATCCAGTAAATCTGTTTTATGTTCTTGGTAGCATTCACACACAATAGCTGACTTTGCTAAGTTACAGTAGCAAGCAAACAGATGGCACAAACTGAAAGTGTTACATCACTAATGCGGGTGTCCCCCTCAATAATTGCTGTTGAGTATATTTTGCGATTGTCCCCTCCAAATTTGATATCACATTTTTGCCCCTTCCTGCAACAATGCTCAGGGAGGTGGTATGTCAACGTAACATCCACACGAATGGGATGATCCAAGGTTTCCTAGCAGAACTTCGCCCAAACCATCACACTGACTCCGTCAGCTTGCCTTCTTCCCATAGTGCAACTGGTGCCATGTGTTCTCCAGGTAAGCAACATACAAACCCGGCCATCCACATGATGTAAAATGAAACATGATTCATCAGACCAGGCCAGCTTCTTCCATTATTCCGTCCAGTTCTGTCCAGTTCTGATGCTCATGTGCCCATTGTAGGCGCTTTCGGCAGGGGTCGATCAGCATGGGCACCCTGACTGGTCTGCAGCTACGCAGCCCCATATGCAACAAACTGCAATGTTCACCTTCCTTTCAGTCCCAGCATTAACTTTTTTAGCAATTTAAACTACAGTAGCACGTCTGTTGGATCGGACCACAAGGGCTAACCTTTGCTCCCCACTTGCATCAAGGAGCCTTGGCCAACCATGTCCCTGGGTTACTGCTTTTCCCTCCTTGGACCACTTTTGATAGGTAGTGACCACTGCAGATTGGGAACACCTCACAAATTCTGCAGTTTTGGAGATCTGATCCAGTGGTCTAGCCGTTACGATTTGGTCAAAGTCGCTCAGATTCATTTTTCATGCTTCTAAAACATAAACTTTGAGCATGCACAATGTTCACATGTTGCCTCATATATCCCACCCACTTACAGGTGCCATGATAATGAGATTTACAGTGTTATTCCCTTCACTTGTCAGTTGTCATAATGTTATGGCTGATCCTGTATATGCAGTTAGTGTTACAGTGCATGCAGTTATTTGATTCTGTAAAATCTTAAGATTTCAAATTCACAAATAAGTATGTCCCCAGTGTGTCATGCCTTGTAAAGTAAGTCTCGGAATTAAAGTACTTTTACATAAGTCGCTTTTGCACCTTTGTCTTGCTACCCTGAAGAACCATGACTGTGCCTGTGATTCTTGGAATACATGTATATTAATTCCTATAATGTATTATATTATTTTTTATGTAACTGACACTTTTAAATAATCAAATCTCTGAAGTGTCATAGCTGTCTGTAGGGCCAAACTATTGACAAATATAGTGCATTCGCAACATGGCTTTAACTCAGCTCACAAACAGAGAAGTTGTCTCGCGCTAAGATCCAGTGCCATACGCGTGTTAACCAAGTTGTTAACATGCACAGACAATTTTTCACAAAAATATTAAACTGAAGAGCTTGATGCAATTGAAAAAGCTGAAAATCATTGTTGGATTCTTTTAAAAGCAAATATTTAGCAGACTTTACATGGTTATTCATTTCCAACTGAGGAATACAAATCAACTCAACAACAGCCTGTGACCAAGAGCAGAATGTTGGGGCACTTTGAAGCAAAACCAACCCCATACACAGAAACACCAATCATAACCGGTTACTAACAAACTGAACACATCCAAAAGGGTTCCTAAAATCTCAGGGGAGGATGTATAATGCATTGTAACTCGTTATTCCTGTATGTTAAGGAGATTGAACCCATTAACTTCTACTTGAAGTAAAATGTATATCTCTCTGCTGCCTTCAACACCTTTAACAACGTTGATCCAACTCCAATCTGGTCTACTGCACAAAGTTTGGGTAGGGCTCCCGGTTTGTTCCATAACCCCTACTACACTACATTTAACATTATCAGACAAGTGAGTAATCTGATCCTATCATTATTTCTATGAAAATTTTCCAACTCCAAACCATATAATCTTGAATGCTCATTGGATTGAATCATCTTCAGGTGATACTTATTTGTGCAATGAGGGAGGGTGTGGTGAAATTGAATTACACCGGACAGTCCCCTCCAAAGGTATTGGAAAGGTAAGGCAATGTCCTTTGTTTTCGCTGTTCAATGAAGACATTTGGGTTCAAGATCAAAGGATAAGACAATTTCAGCTTTAATTTCCTGGTATTCACATCTAGATGTGTTAAACAAATCAGGACGTACCACCCTTTGTTTGAACCCACCCATTTTACAAGTGAGCAAAACTATTGGAACATGTGACTGACAGATGTTTCTTGTTGCCCAGGTGTTGCCTATTAGGCTGATTGTTCAAACATTAAAGGGGTGAAGGTATCACAATCCACTGTTTGAAGAAGACTCAGAGAGCAGAAATAGAGGCCACACCACAAGCAGTAAGAATCGGAAGGCCAGATTGAAATTTGCAAAGAAGTACAGGGATGAGCCGCAAAAGTCCTGGAACACAATCTTATGAACTGATTAGACCAAGATTAATCTCTACCAATGTGATGGAGAAAGGAACTGCTTATGATCCGATGCATACGAGCTCATCTGTGAAGCATGGTGGAGGGAATGTCATGGCTTGGGCGTGCCTGGCTGCTTTAGGAAACAGGCTCAATAATATTTATTGATGATGTATCTGATGATGGTAGCAGCAGACTGAATTCAGAAGTGTACAGAAACATTTTGTCTGCCAATTTGTGGAGAAATGCATTGAAACTATTTGGGAGGAAGTTAATCATGCAGCAGGACAAAAAAGTGGAAGGTTTTAGACTGGCCAAGTCAATCACCTGACCTTAACTCAATAGAGCATGCATTTCACCTGAAAAGACTGAAAGGAGAACCCCCCCCAAAGCAAACAAGAACTGAAAGGTAAAACAGCTGTAAAAGCCTGGAACAGTATCACAAATGAAGAATGCAACAGTTTGGTGATGTCGAAATTCTGAACTCGTCTTATACACATCTTTTGATCGTAAACCCAAATGGAATCCGTGAACAACAAAAACAAAGGAATTTGCCTTGCCGTTCCAATACTTTTGGAAGGGACTGTATACATATTATGTATGTGTACATAATGGTGAAACCAGTAGCCATTAAATGCATTAATTTGGGCCGTCAAAGCTAACATATTAACATGTGAGATTAAAGGGATAGTTTGTCCAGAAATAAATTTTTCAGAAAAATCTTTTACCAAGTTATTTCGAAATGCAGTGTATCATTTTTTCCAACATCCATTATTCACCTCTGTCCTAGGCTGCAATTAGCGTTCTTAGCATCGCCCAAATCCATGAATGGAAAGCGTTCAGTCCATTACAGTAAAGCTTCATTGCAAGTGGAAAACTACTCCAAAACTCTCCAAATTAAGACTAGTTTAACTCAAAGAACAAGACAATGTTTTATTCCTAAAAAACATGTAGGCTTTGCAATATAATTGTCATTTCAAATATTTGCACCAATATTTGCACCAATCCGCACACCAATGTGCAAGCTTATATAACCAGTTTTTGTTTTTCATTTTTCCCGCTCGAAGCTTTCAGTTTGTTTTTCAATTGAATTGTTTACATTATAAATCACAGTAACATTTCTGACATGATTTATCTTTGTCTCATTCTTTTACATCACAAAAACCTGGCATTTTCACAGGGGTGTGTAGACTTTTTATATCCACTTTCTGGATCATGTCTGACTCTGAAATCAACCAAGAAGAATACTTTTTCCAGGGGATAGAACCGTACTTGTCCAAATGAGAATATATAAAGGATAGGACAGCAGCTGACGATGAGGGGAGATGGGGAACCAGTAAATCCCCAACGCTTGCTGAGAATATCCGGAGGATGGTGGAGTAGATGTGGATTGTGCTGCAGACCATGAATGACCCAGGCACTGAAGCTGAACTCGTTCCAAGATGTGTGGTTGATCATCCTGATTTTGCCCCCCTCCTAACTCCTGGGGTGCTGGAGATATTTATTACAATAATTTTTTATTTTTAGAAAGGACGTTCAAGGCCAGAGGGACCGAATGGCCAGCTCTCAAAATACTAAGTTGCTACCTAACAATAGTAAACAAGTGTATAAGGCACAGCCATTTATTTGGATAGCATATTCCATACACGGGTTAATTAAAAGCGCTTTATATTTACATGCTTAAAAAGAAAAAACAACCACACATACTAAAAACTACATTTGGCATCAAAGTGTATGTCCAGCCTATCAAGAGAAACACCTTGTTGTTAGCTAAACCCTTAAAAATGTATTTGCTGAGGACGTTTTAGAATGCCTCATGTCAATTCTAGGTTTTTCTTATTGTCAAGACCATACCCAAAGTCTTGATCAGACAATATATTTATAGTCAAAAGGGCTATATTTCGGTTTCAGTTCAAGCTGCAATCTAGGTTTGTACACTTTGCTGGACATAGCCGATCAGGCAAGCATTTATCTGATTAACGTATAATCGGCCAACTATGTTTTAAAAAAAAGTTGTATAATGCATTTTGTACAAAATGCACTGTTTATGCCTGTTGTACATCAGACTGAAGATGCTTTGGCATTATCTATAGTATAATGAGCAACATGCAAAATGGGTCTCAACTCTATTCACTCAATCACATGTGTCTGAATTGAGCTAATCTACTAAACTCTTTGAATGTAAACCTACAGTCTGGTCCATTGTTTTTGGTGCACAAATGTTGACTTGGAGGCTTTAGCTCAAAGATAAACTTTTCTATTCAGTTGTTGTCAACAAAGCAAAGTATGCAATGGTAGACACCAAATGTATATTATTTCATTCATTTAACCACTTAAGTAGCTTTTAAAAGAGTCAATAGACCTGTATATCTTACTAAACCATATGTTTAGAATGAAGTGTTACATGTCTGGATTACGATATGGCCACGAGTGGAACACAAAGTCTCCTCTCCCAGGTTCCTTGTATCTATGCAACCAAATCAGGTTTGAGGCATTTTCAACAATGATAAAAATAAAACTGAAGATAACTGCTAGATAAACTCACCACACGTAGCTTCTAGAGGTTAAAGTTCACTCCCACTCCAATTACATTATTGCCAAAGTGCAAAAGCTTTGTTGGGCTATAGCAAATGGTTTGCTAGTGCCAGTTTGGCTAGACCAATTTCCGACAGCTGTTTAGTCCGTGTACAGTTGTATGCTTCTGGGACAAGTTGCTGAATTGAAGTGTTGTTTCCCGCTTGCAATGCAGCTTTGATGTAGTGGGATGTACAGTTTTCTTTAATGAATTTGGATGATGCTACAAATGCTAATTACAGGCTTGGACAGAGCTGAACAACGGATGGTTGTTGAAAATGACTATGAGCAAGTTAATTCATCGGAAAATATTATCTTTGGAAAAACTGTCCCTTTAACGCTGTTTTATTTCCACTGTTAACATTGTTCTCTTTTTTGAGCTTCATCCATGGTCAGTGCATGACTTGACCGGGAGCTGTGGTTGTCCCACCGGGACATCAAACTAAATAAATTTGCTTTGGAAAGATGTCTTCAACATGGCCGAAATAACAAATGAATAAACATATTAATTAATTATATTTTACATAAGTAAATTAAACAAAGGGTGTTTTTCTCACCTGTGCTCTGTGCTGCCCTGACCAGCCCCTGTCTCAGCACCTCCCTGACCCAGGTCTTGATCTTCTCGTTCCCCCCTCCCCCTACCACAGAAACCACTAGGTTGGGGGAGCGCACCCCCCAGTGGGATGTCATCAGTTGGTACACAACAGGAGGTGGGGTGTCACATGACAGGCGCACAAACTGACCAGTAGTAGAGACGACAGGAAGTAAGGGATAATGAGTATCCATCCCTACACAAAGATTTAATCATTATGCTGTGGTGTGTAATTTAGTGTCAGTTAGTGGTTGTGTGATGTATTCATTTGATAGCATCACACAACCTCCTGGATTTGACATGCACACAAATTATACACAGCTCTGTCTATATTGATGATAGACATCCTGAATAAAGCAATCATGCATTACATTTAAGGAGGTTGCCAATCGTGTGAAATAGGCGTGGATTCCTTTTGTTTAGCTGAAAGTGTAGCAAACTGATTGAGACTAATTCATGTAGCAGCCACATACTGATCAAGATTTATGTTAGTGTGTGTGTCTGAGTGATTTTCTCATGTTATGTGCAAAAATGTGTTACCCACATGGCTGTGTCTTCTTCCAGCCCCTGTAAACTCCATCTCTCCAAACGCATCGGTTGGGTACTCTGACGAGTGCTGACAACTGTTCCACTGGGTGACAATGGCTGCACCAAAGCAGTCTCCCATTGCGATGGTACCGTGCAGGTCCCGCTCACTCCCACACTGACACAACGTCCCATTGCTGACAAGGCAAGAGAAGGTTTCAAACAAACAAACTCAACTAGTCTTCAGACATCACACACACACACACACACACACACACACACACACACACACACACACACACACAAAATTGTGCGATCCTATGATAAAGATTTAGTAAATACATTTGACTTGAGGCATACCTATCAGGGAAGCTAGCAATATGACAATGAAAAATCAACAGGTCATTTAAAAAAAGTTTATACTTTTTTTTTTTAAGAAAGTAAATTCCCAGTAATTTACAGAGAAGCATGTTTTATGCCAATGTAATGATGCAACAATGTTTGTTTGGTTAAAATCCACTGCCACCTCCCCTCCATGCAAGGAATTTACCATACATAATGCCTAAGGAAAGCACAGAACATCAAAGAAAACAGCCACCCAGACTATGGTCTGATTACTCTGCTAGACGGTATCGGGGCACGCACTTCCAGACTCACATTTTTTTGTTCCCTCGGCCCATAAGGCTCCTCAACCAGCAACATTCTGATCACAGACAAATTTTCCAGGTGCTCTGATGTCCTTTCAGGTACTTTCAATGGACATTAGAATATTTATTTGAATGCACCATTCATAAGTTAATTACACTCATATGTATCTATAATACTAAATCTACTATTCTGTTCATACTCCCAATCCAACTCTTACAAAATTGATGCCATATCTAGAATTTCATTACCACTACCAATATTGCTGCTGGATTACAGTGCTCTTTTTAAGCTGCAGCTAGTGTATAGAGTTATTAATATTACAAATATAGCAAGAGCATGAATATTAAAAATTCATCCTCTTGCTATATTTTTGCTGTGTATACAGTTGCGCTCATAAGTTTGCATACCCTGGCAGAAACTGTGACATTTTTATAATATGACTTATAATATAATATAACTTATTTAAGGATGTAAGTAATTTATTATCACATCCTTTTTAAAAATCATAATAATTACATAAATCACCCAAATGGCTCTTGTCAAAAGTTTACATACCCTTGAATGTTTGGCCTTTTTAGACACTCAAGGTGACACACACACCTTGTGTATGTCTGTGTATAGTCAATGAGTTTGTTAGCTCTGATGTGGATGCGCAGAGCAGGCTAGATACTGACACATTGGGAGAAAACTCTGGGATCTCTTGATACCAAGCCAAGATCAGGTAGACCAAGAAAGATTTTAGACAACTGCCAGAAGAAAAGTTCAGGATACAAAGAAAAACCCACAGGTAACCTCAGGAGAAATACAGGCTGCTCTGGAAAAAGACGGTGTGGTTGTTTGTAGGAGCACAACAGAACGATACTTGAACAAAAATAAGCTGCATGGTCGAGTTGCCAGAAAGATGCCTCTCCTGCGCCAATGACACAAAAAAGCTCTGATACCATATGCCCAACAACCTCTTCTCACGCCTCACAGCTTCACGCGTCACGCGTCAGTGTAATTTGGAGTGACAAGACCAAAATAGAGCCTTATGGTCACAACCATAAGCACAGTTTGGAGAGAGGTCAACAAGGCCTATAGTGAACAGAATACAATCCCCACTGTGAAGCATAGTGGTGGCTCACTGATGTTTTGGGTGTGTGTAAACTCTAAAGGCATGGGGAATCTTGTGAAGATTTATGGCAAGATGAATGCAGTAAGTTATCAGAAAATACTTGTTGACAATTTGCATTCTTTTGCACAAAAGCTGCACATGGGACGCTCTTGGACGTTCCTGCTTGACAATGCACAAGGCCAAGTTGACCCTCCAATGGTTACAGCAGAAAAAGTTGAAGGTACTGGAGTGGCCATCACAGTCTCCAGACCTTTATATCATCTAGCCACTCTGGGGAAATCTCAAACTTGCGGTTCATGCAAGATGACCAAAGACACTGCGTGACCTGGAGGCATTTTGCCAAGATGAATGGGCAGCTAAACCATCTGCATGAATTTCTGGGCCTCATAGACAACAATTACAAAAGACTGCACGCGGTCATTGACAGTAAAGGGGGCGACACACAATATTAAAAATGAACGGTATGCAGACTTTTGAGCAAGGGTCAGTACATCGATCAGCCATGACGTAACTACCTGCCTAATATTGTGTAGGTCCATTGCCCAAAGCATTACACTGCCTCCGCCAGCTTGACTCCTTCACATTATGCATCCTGGTGCCATGTGTTCTCCAGGTATGGCACCCAGCCATCCACACGTGATGTGAAAGGAAAATGGGATTCATCTGACCAGGCCACCTACTTTCATTGCTCCATGGTCCATTTGCCCACTTTCAGAAATGGACAGGGGTCAGCAAGGGCACCCTGACTGTGATGCACTGTGTATCAATGGCCACTGGCCACCCATGACCCTGTCGCCGGTTCACCACTTTTTCTTACAGTACAGGAAAACCCCACAAGAGCTGCAGTTTTAGAGATGCTATGACCCAGTCGTCTAGCCATTACAATTAGGTCCTTGTCAAGTTTGCTCAGATACTTACGCGTGCCCATTTTTCCCGCTTCTAACACATCACCTTTGAGGACAGAATCTTCACTTTCAGCCTAATACATCCCACCCACTGACAGGTGCCATGATTACATGATTATCAGTGTTATTTACTTCACCTGTCAGTGTTAATAATGTAATGACTGATCAGTGAATATATTAAGATTTTTCATTGTGTAAAGTAGCTTTAATTTTTTTGGGTCCTGAAAATATGCTGAAGACAAATCAGAACATGGGTGAATGTCATGAAACTGTAATAGATGATGGGATATTGGCACTGACTTTCAGAAAGTTCTTAAAGACAAGAATGTTACAAGCCGTGCAGCCTAAAAATAACTGAAAGATTACATTCAAAAAGACCCATTTCCTAGGTCAACACAGCAGCAGTGGAACTCCTGATAAATTGTATAATGACTATATTGTAATTGTAATATAACTATAGCAATTGTGATGTTTTTTTATTTTGTAACTGTATTCGGAATATATGGGAACTGGAATGTGACTGTATTGAAAATGGAATGTGACTATTCAAACTATTGTTACAATATGGTGACTATAATGGGACTTAACTGTAGATGTATTGTCTCAGATGAAAGGACTCAGTAACACAGAAATATTAGGTACCTAGAAGAATCCTCCACAAAAGTGGTGCACACTCTCTTCTTGATGACCTTGGGTATCCAACTCTGTAAGAGAAAGAGTTTGAGTTAGTGTAATTTGATCTTACTAAACAGATGTTTAATTGAAATTTTAAGACACTGAATTTCCAAGTCAACATACACACTGAACAAAATTGTGTGTCTTCGTTTTGGTGAGCCCCTAGGCACAGTGATCATAGAATCTGCTGTAGAATATACTGAATAATTCCCTTACAGAACAACAGGGACTTTTATAATTAAATTTAGAAGCCTTGGCATCTATAGGGCAGTTCACTTTTCTGTTGTGATTGCTTTTCTGAATGGGCATTTCACTCTGGGGAACACTAAGTTGTTTTGTATTATGTTTGAGTGATTCCTAAGGTTTTATTATCGGCCAGAAGAAGCGGGGGAATGCGCTTATCCATACCAGAACATGTGTGCGAAGCTGCACAGCTAAGCTGTTGGGAATCCTGTTCATCGTTCTTGAAGTGAAGGTTACACTCTGATCCACCCAGCGTAAGAATTTCACAACTGCCAGGACGGCTACAGCCATCGCTGTCCTTTCGCTCTGGCTGTGATGCCCCGAAAATCATTGTATGCCCTACAGCCACCATGGCCTTTGAGCCTCTAGGACTGTCCAAATCTCACAGTCTGTTTGTTGATTTCTAAGTTCGTTGATAACTGATAACTGAGAACAACCACAAAAAAAGATAACATGCAGATGAGCAAACTAGCTAGTTATTGGTCGATGGATAGCTGCCTTAATTAGTGCTCATCTGAATCAAACCTCTTTTGAAAGGTGCATTCATGGGAAACTGCAAAGTAGGAAAGTTCCAACCTCCGAGTGGGAGTATACCAGAGAACACATCTGAATGCTTTTTGAGAGCTCTGGGTTAGGTTTGACATCTCTAGACATGGCAGCGTTTGGGTTGAAAAATAAAAACACGTTAAATATTCACACAAAAAGTCACTGCATTTGTTTATTTAGGTTTTACTCATTATCAGAGATGAATGTGATGTTAAAGGATACTTTGCGATTGACTTTTGTGTAACTGAGGTAATCTTAGCCTTCAGGCTGGCTAGCCTTAATGTTATATAAATGACATAACATTGCCTATTCGTTGTAGTCATGCGAATGCTATAAAACAAAACGTCTAAAATAAAACAAATTCCAAAATCTATAAATATTTTGAGGGAGGGCTAGATCAAGTTTTAAAACATGATCTGATTAAAACAATTTCATTTTTTGTGGAAAAAACATCAGTTGTTAATGTATTATATTAAAAAAAGGGAATAATGTAAGATTTATGTATTGCGCATTTTTTTGCCGGACCGTGTAATCAGAGCTGTTGAGCCAAAATCATCCTCCCTGGTGAAAAAAATATATTCTTGCTTGGTAAACACAATTTTAAAACAGGTTTGGAGGGGGGGGGGCAATTGCGACAAGGCCATTTTCCTGCCTGCTGAAATGGACCCCCCCCCCCCCCCCCC